>OY811980.1:6569071-6576571 GCA_963681505.1 Eunapius fragilis | reverse complement strand
TCTCAGCTTCTTCTGCTGTGACCTACAAGGGTAATAATATATATTATATAGATATAATGCCATGCATGCAAATCCTATGTACACATGCATACCTCTTCCATATCTTAAAGTAAAGAGTGAGTGAGAAAGTTGCTTTATATAAACCAAAACTGATCTAATACAAGGGAAGGATTAAATTATTGGAACGGCCTCCCATAATAAATGTGTTGAACAAACCAACTATATATGCGGTGGTGGGGGTGGGGCTGAATTAAGACAGCCTGCATTTCAAATGGCTATTATTTGCTGATATATGTGAAACTGCACACAATCATGTGTAGAGAGAGGCCTAGGGTTGCTGCCACTTTAACTTATGCATGGGTAAAAATATATAAACTACAATGATGTACTTGAGAACACAGGAATGTTCAGGTTTGCAGCCATAGAGATTTTAAGTCCACATGCTGGGACACCATACATGGAATCATGCAGGAAGTTAGTTAGTCCTGCAAAGCATAAATCTCTTATCCAAATTGAAAAGAGCTGCATGTAATAGGTAACTGGTTCCAGCTGAAAACAGGAGAACATCATGGAGGATGATTGGTGGTCCATGTGCATGTTTTAGCAGCCATAGAAGCTAGGTTTTAGACCACACACTGTGCCACCATATATGGAGGAAGGGGCAGGCTTGTGGTTTTATGAATGCAAAGTTGCAAGATAAATGTTGACACAGAGAAACATGTTCACATGCCATGCAGCTGTAGACTCCTTGACATATGAACACATACATGGGAGGGAGGCAAGCCTATTTTTAAGAGCAGTTTTGTATAGAGAACGTACAGCAACTGATATAAGGATTGGATTGTGAGTTAAGTACAACATATAATTGTGTGAACTCATATTCCGGGGTTAGGGCCTATAGAGACAGATCCATTAATTTACATGCAGTCAAGGTCACAGCTGCAACTCCATTTGCCATTTGATAATCCTGCAAAGCATAATCTCTTAGTCAGAGTGACAGCTCTTAAAAGAGCTGTAATTGGTTCCAGATGATGTACTGCAGAACCCAGGGAAGGATTGCTCCATGTTCAGGTTTGCAGCCACAGTATATGTGTCAAAGTTTAAGACCACATGCTGGGACACCACACATGGAATCATGCAGGAAGTTAGTTAGTCCTGCAAAGCGAGGCAGATAGATAGCTCTTAAGAGAGGTGCATGTAATAGGTTCCAGCTGAAAATTAGAGATCATCATGGTCCTGCATGTTTTAGCAGCCATAGAAGCTATGGCACATACTGGGCCACCAAATATGGTATCCATACAGGAAGGAGGCAGGCATGTGGTTTTATAGACTGTACAGCTGTAAGATAAAATATTGTTTACACAGAGAACCTAGGGAACATGTTTTAGCAGCCATAGATGCTACATCCTGTATGGCAAGGTTTAAAAGACACATGCTGGGCCACCATACTGTATATGGTATCCATTGACAGGCATGTGGTTTTATCCTTGCAAAAATATAATAGTCAACATTCACAGACATGTAGTGTGAATGTGGTATAAAAATCCCCTCAGAGAGTATCAAAGCTGGCAAGCATATACTCCAATGCAAATTGATCTGGCGTTATTCGTTTTCCTATCTCGCAGACGAACACACGCACACGATACAATACATCGTTCCCATGCGTGTAGGACATATTGCATCCAAACATTGCAAACACTCCTACCTCATAATATTTCTTTTCCTGCAGTATTGGGCCTTAGCGGTCTCCTTCTTACTTTCCGGATCAAGGCAGTATTGAGCCTTCGCGCTATCCTTCTTACTTTCCGGATCAAGCCAGTATTGGGCCTTAGCGCTCTCTCTCTTACTTTCCGGACCAAGCCAGTATTGGGCCTTCATGCTATCCTTCTTACTCTCATGATCGGCTTTGTAGCGCTTCCTGTCGCAAGTCTTCTTTTTTTCATGCGCTTCTTGAAAACTGTCACGCTCCTCAATATCTTGCGACGCGCCAACACAACAGTCATCATTTAACTTTGCGATCTTCTTTGCACGATTCTTTTCTCTTCGCGATCGACGTGACGGCATTTTGAAGAAAACAAACCAGACACGTCAAGCTTTTGGTATACAACCGTGACAACAATTGAATATTAGTAACTGTAGCGCATGCACTATATGAAATATAGAACGTGTTCAACCACACGTTCCCGCCCACTTTTATGTCTTCCAAAGGCCGATAAAATCTGTTGTGGGCTATACTAACAAAACTAAGTTTGCTAGAGATTGAAATTTGTGTCAAGCATAACTCTCGTTACTAACATAATAAAACAAATCCAACTCGACAATAAGTTTCTAACTTGTTGGTTCTAGTGCTTCCGCATAACGGCTAACATTATACTTCAATCGTGACAAAGATGCAATGCTCTTATCCGAGCAAATCTTATCTTATCAGATCCGGAAGAAGAAAAAGAAGAAGATGGAGAAACTTTTTTTTAGGTTCGAGTGTGGGAACGAGAGAGCGTTATCTCTGTTGTCTGAACTTTCTAAGCGTCGGCAGTTGATTACATTGTAGGTAATTGTTGGCTGTATCCAAATACGCTCGCTAAAGTCCAACTGATTCTACGGTGCATCGGCAATAGTGGAATCTGGTGTTTTGCTAATCGTATTCATCACACTTCAAATCCTACATAGGACCTACTAACGTAGGTCCTGATACATACATAAATACATAGATTCATACACGCGCGCGCGCGCGCGCGCGCGCACACACACACACACACACACACACACACACACACACACACACACACGTGTTACAATCACACGAACGCGCGCGCTCACGGGCGTTGTGCGAATGGCTATGAATCCTTCCTCTTTTTCCCTCTGCATGCATAGTCTGAGTCGTGTGCGTGTGTGTGTGTGTGAGCGCGCGCGCACACACACACACGCGCACACACACACGCACACGCACTCACACACATAGGCCTACATGTAGACACACGCAATCACACATACAAACACACGCACGAACTCCAGATCTCGCGCGCACACAAGAAGTGGATGAATACACGTATACTCTCACATGGTACAGTCAACGACTAATGTTGTAGTCCTTGCCAGCGCTGAACAGGCCCCATGACATCATTTGCACTAGACAAATAACCTATTCAATAAGCACGGCTGTTTGCGGCCCATTCAATGTTGGACAATAAGACCTACGCCCCGAAATATTGAAACGATGACATCATGCATCATGACCTAACCAAGCACTTTGTATTATCGAGCTATATAAGGACTGTACTTGTTGCACCGACATGTAACAGCCATTTTCGTATAGACATACCATTTATCTATCCATTGTATAAATTTTGTGCCACAACTCTGTAGCGCCCGCTAGCTATAGCGCTCGCAAGCCGAGTACCTCAGTTGGATATCCTCCACAAAGAAGTGAACAGTGGACCACTGCCAATTTTCCTAGAAAAAAGCTAAGCGTGATTAGGTAGCGGAAGGTTAAGACTACCTAGATAGCGTATAGACTAAGTGCGGCCGGCTGAAATGATGGCGCTACAGATCGTCAAATATCGCTGATTTTACAAGAGTTTTAATGGCGTGTCAAGCACAACGATAGGTATAGTCCTGAAAGTTCAATCTTCGTTGATTGTGGTATTGCTGCCACATCTTGTGACACGATCTTGATAAGGGGCTCCATCACACACTGCATTGTAGCTCTGCAACTGCATCTCTTATACGTAGGCACATGTTATTCTGTGCATGCAATTGTGCATGGATGCATACGTGGATTTGACTCCTTATTCTGCAAGCCGGAAGGAGACTGACTGAATCCTGCCACGTTTATACAAGCCTAGTGCATGTAATGAAGATGATGTTAACTAGGTGAATGGCATTAAGAGCTAAAGGTTATAAAGTCATGCAGCATTTATACTGGTATTCATTGTTCAGCTGATGTTTAGGCAGCAAGACTGAATCAGATGTATTAATCAATAACTAACTTTTACTGTGAGTGCATAAACGTTTCAAGGTGTCAGGTGTGAAACCTGGTAGGTCGTTGACAACTATAGTGATGGAAATGGAAATGCATTGGTCCAAGCTTGATCCATACCATACTTTATCACTGGGGATTAAGTTGTCATGCTGGGTGAGCCTGTAAACTATGTATAGCGAGTTGATTTATAAATATCATCTTATTTAAGCTATCCATGCACCCAGTAACTTTTCCATCAATGTGGAACATATAAAGGTGTCTTCTTGTATCTTCTTTCTGCCAGAAGAATGGCAGTAAAAATGGAGAGCTATCTCAACCTCCTTTGAGATTTCTTGCCTCTGACCTCTTCCTGGAGATATAGTTTTTGTAGTAGAAGCCTTACGCGCCATTTACATGCATGTATGTATAAGCGAAGTTGTTTTAGATTTTTTTGTAGTTGATTTTTATGGTTGTTGTGCAGCTAATGCCATTTAAATGATTGCTAGGCCAGCTGTGATTCTTGTTCTGCACTCACTGTAATCCCTGACTCCACCAATGAATGCTTACTATTTTGATCACTGATCACTTAATAGATTTTAATTCTCAGGTAGTTAGTCCCTAAGTTATGCACAAGGTTCACTCTGGAGACCTTCATTACAGTGTTGTCATGCTGACTGAGGTGGTTGCTAAGGCTGGTGGATATTCCCTAACAGACATGCATGTAATGAAGAGTCAAGCTATTCTTTGACTAGGTTTGTGCCATTGTCAATATTGCAAAAAATCTAGGGTCTCAGATGCCATATACATATCAGAACATCCAGCTATAGCTGATTTTTGACTTCAAGCCCTGATGTCCCTGGAAAATTCACTCTGCTACGATATTTAATACCAAGCTAGGCATCGAGGGGGTAATAGTGCTGTGTCATAACAATAGGGATATATAATACAACTGCAAATACATTTGCTTGATGCAGCTCCAGAGGCTGCCTATACCTTTCTATAAACATAAGCAAAGAGAGGGCACAAAAAATACTGTAGAATTGCATGAACGTTTGTCACCTGCACGATGTATGTGAGTGCATTGTGCAGATTGAGCATTAAATGGTGGGGGTGTGAAATATTGCTATTGTACTTTTAAGGCTTAATAGCACGCCCTTAATAAATTAGCTGGCCTGGTGAACCACTCCTTTCCACTAGCTTGCTTCAATTGAGGGCATGAAGTGTTACAAAACCAGTGTATAAGCATAGCATCATATTTACTGGTCAATATGCATTAACATCTTACTCTTATGTTTTAGGTATTAACAACTATTTGATACTAGCATTTGAAGTCATTGCTTGCAGGAGTTACATTATTAGCTGGGCTTTGGGGATACATGGCTGCATCCTCCTCAGAGTGAAATGCCACACCATGCAAGGCCTGAATACTTGCATACAGTGTCCTTTTTGCTTGCTCTCTTATAAGATATGCGTTTTTCACACTTTGCAATGCAGCTGAACGTGTTGGCAATGGTACTCCATTGTACGAGCCATGATTATTCATAGAAAACAGGCAGCCCTTTCAGGCCGAAAACAGCCGGCCGCGCTTAGTGGATGACATAAACCAACTACTTGAAGCTTTCACATTGCCTGTATGTCAAACTTATATGTGGGAAAATTGGCAGCTACGTGCAATTCGCGCATCTTTCATACCTATTCGATCGTGCCGTACCTCATATGCCTATGAAAACGTGACGCGTGTATTAATTGGAAAGCGTAATTTATCGTTTCAGGTGTGTGTCTTGAAGCCAGATGATTGCTTGTACTACTGCTTATGTTTATAATAACACCAGACGTAAGCATCTTGCAAGGTACATCGTTGAACATATGGTGTCGATAATGAGGCTAACCGTCATGATTTCTACACCATATACCGTAACGTTCTAATTATCAAACTAAATGTCCAGCCGCAAACAGCCGTGTAAGCCAACGTTCCAGTTAATTAATAAATTTACATTTAGCCATGTATCTGTATCCATGGAAGCTACAATACAAACACTTAATAAGATGGCGCTAATTGTATCCTACTCCTTGTGACCCAAAACAATTTAAAATTCAAATGGCCGAAACCTATACTTCTCTAAAAATAATAGAACTGCATGATCTTTTATTCTGGGGGCCCACAAAATCAGAATCTAAACTGGTGTAAGAATTATGAGCTGCAGAATACATTAATTAGGTGCGAAAAAGTTGATTTTCCATACATCTCTATGGAAAGTGCTGTTTTCACAAAAACTACAACAATTTTCAATACAAAGCCTTTTTATACATTTTTTTTTTTTTTTTTAAACAAAGCTGTTGTTTTTTGTTCAGCTAAATCAAGATCGTGCGTATCTGAAACAATATTGATAGCCACAAAAGTTGTACCCTATTACGTTATTAAATAGCAATCAAGTTTATAAAACGCCGTTCATTTTCTATGGGAGTTATCCGGAAGTATACGCGAATGTACAAACCGCAACAATTGTCAATTCCCTTTGACCGCGCATTTCTGGATATGAACCAGCGGAGATATGCAAAAAACGATGCTACTGATCTTCTTCATTAGGTGGCCAAATGTATACTATGCTGACACCTGTTAGTGTATATGTGGCTAGCTGCCATTAGTACAAGTAAAGAAAAACATTCTCTGACGAGAAAGTTGGTGGGATATAGGAATTGGAGGCAAAGGTGGTGTAAAAAGAAGGGGAACAAGGTTTTGAGAAAAGGGTAATGAGACAAAAATCCTATATTTAGCACTTCTTTTGGTTTTGTTACATTTACACGTGCTAAATATCAGGATAGTAGTTCCTATATAGGAATTGACCCGGTTCGTGAAATCATTGAAAAACGCAACCAGCATATAACTCGCGTACCAAGAAACGGATAGTTTAGCTCTTTGTTCCTATCGAACCAGAAGGCAAAGACGGTCATTTAAATGTTTTGTTCCAGTCTTCAAACTGTTTGCTTCAAGAGAACAAAGAAGCTCGTGTTTTACCTCGTTCCCAGGCCAATTCTTCTCCGTCGTCGTCGTCGTCTAATTCTTCTCGCGCAAGTACAAGGAATGGTTTTAAAGAGCGCAAATTATACCAATCGCTTTAGAATATCCTGGAAGGACATCTTCAGGTATCAGATATATGAATAACTGATATACGTAATCATTACGTAATGCGTAGTGTAAAATAGAAGCGTTCCCATGGCGACATTTACGTATATTATTGTACAAACAGAGGAGAGAGCTAAACAACGAAACGACGAGTTAGAATTCTCCCGCGTTCCTTACAGTGATCCCAAACAAAAGCGGCCGTCTGCTCGTGACGGTAATTGAAGCGGGGGGGGGGGGGGGGGGGGGGGGCACTTGCCATATTAATAATCCATTTAAAATGATAATAAAAAAATAGAGGAAACAAGTAAAGAAAAACATTCTCTAACGAGAAAGTTGGTGGGATATAGGAATTGGAGGCGATGGTGGTGTAAAAAGGAAGGGAACAAGGTTTTGAGAAAAGGGTAATGAGACAAAAATC
>OY811980.1:6450358-6568871 GCA_963681505.1 Eunapius fragilis | reverse complement strand
GTGCTAACATAGAATTTTTGTCTCATTACCCTTTTCTCAAAACCTTGTTCCCTTCCTTTTTACACCACCATTGCCTACAATTCCTATATCCCACCAACTTTCTCGTTAGAGAAGTTTTTCTTTACTTGTAGGATTTTTGTCTCATTACCCTTTTCTCAAACCCTTGTTCCCCTTCTTTTTACACCACCTTTGCCTCCAATTCCTATATCCCACCAACTTTCTCGTCAGAGAATGTTTTTCTTTACTTGTTTTCTCTATTTTTTTATTATCATTTATTAATATTGGCAAGTGCCCCCCCCCCCCCCCCCCCCCCCCCCCCTTCAATTACCGTCACGAGCAGACACCCGCTTTTGTTTGGGATCACTGTACGGAACGCGGGAGAATTTCTAACTCGTCGTCTCGACTTTGGAGGTATTCCTCTCGTTGTTTAGCTCTCCTCTAGTTCTTTTGTTTGTAAATATACGTAAATGTCGCCGTGGGAACGGTTAAACATAGCACTCCATATTACGTAATTATTACGTAATCAGTTTTATGCTTTATATCTGATACCTGAAGATGTCCTTCCAGGAGATTCTAAAGCGATTGATATAGCTTGCGCTCTTTAAAACCATTCCTATCCGGAGTTATACTCGCGCGAGAAGGATTAGACGACGACGACGGAGAAGAATTTGGCCTGGGGACGAGTAAAAACACGAGCTTTTTTGTTCTCTTGAAGCAAACAGTTTGAAGACTGGAACAAAACATTTAAATGACTGTCTTTGCCTTCTGGTTCGATTGGAACAAAGAGCTAAACTATCCGTTTTCTTCGTACGCGAGTTATACGCTGGTCGCGGTTTTTAATGATTTCACGACCCGGGTCAATTCCTATATAGGAACTACTATAGTAGTTCCTAATACGTAGTGGGATTACAAATGAGTGGTATTTCACAACCATGGAAACAAGCACAACAACAGTTCAGATAGATTTGTATTCTAGAGAGTATTCTACTTCGGCGGAATTCCAATGCTCTGCATTACAAAGGAGAGAATATGGGTTTGTGATAAAAAGAATATCCATCTTACACTTTCAATAGCTTCCTTAAGCTTCGCATATGCTTCTTCCACTGTATCGTTGACTATGATGTAATCAAACACACCTGCTTGCTCCGCTAGAGGGTTATGATTTTAAAAATAAATTTATACGCGGTACAATATTACTGATGTAACTAATAGGTAAATAACCAGTTAAAAAAAATAGGGGGCACCCGGATTTGAACCGGGGACCTCTTGATCTGCAGTCAAATGCTCTACCACTGAGCTATACCCCCATATACTCTACCACTCACCTATACCCCCATATAATCTACCACTCACCTATACCCCACCATACACATTAAAACTCAAGTGTTGTAGTAACGTGCGATAGGAAAGAACACTGGCAATAAATAAATGCGAGACTAATCAGGGGGGGACTCGCAAATGGAGACTTTCGCACCTCGCGCAATATTCATTGCACCTTTAAAATAATTGTCAGTACCGCTTATAATATTCATTGACTGTTGAAAACGTGGGCTTATTTATAGCGCTTTGTAATCCGTATAAAATTCATACATGTATAAAAGAGCAGAGACCTTAACGCAATTGATCTGTGTTCTCTGTATAAACGGTTGGCAAAACTGTCCTAAATATAAACCAGTCTCCGATATCCCCATGATACTGCCATTTTTGACATGCAACAGATCTAAGATGAGTTATTATGGTATGGTGGGATTAGGATAACTGTACTCCTCCCTTCACAAATTTGATGTTCTGAACCTTGCAGCGAGACTGATGTTCTAGTCGGTACGTGTACATCCGTATTAATGCATACCCACCTACTCCTTGTTACATGGTCAGATGCTCAACGAAGGTACATAACCAAGAGAACATGACATATCATCAAGCAAGTGAACACTTGAGGTAAAATAGAAGTAACAGGGTACTGTATAGTGCATCATTCAAAGTTTCCTACTTTGGGTTGGGTACTCAGGTTGTGTCCATCCCTCCACCAAGGTAACAAAGCAAGGTTGAAGCTCTTAATCATTATGACTGGAAGTGAGTGAGCATGCAGGTATTTAAATAGGTACAAGTAGCCTTGTAATGAAGGTAAAAAGTAGGCAGGGCGTAAAGCAGCTAGGAAATAAATCTTTAGTGGTTGGAGAAAAGGGGCGGATTTCTGAAGCGCTATAAATAAGCCCACATTTTTAACAGTCAATGAATATTCTAAGTGCAACGAGAGTTGCGTATTTTCTCCACCTGCGAGGTGTGAAAAGTTTGTGAGTCCCCCCCTGTACATATTTTATCACCACTACAAGAAAAATATTTTATCACCACATGAAAAAAAAATTTGTACAGGAAAAAAAAAATTGGTACAGGGGACACCCGGGTTTGAACCGGGGACCTCTTGATCTGCAGTCAAATGCTCTACCACTGAGCTATATCCCCCTGCACGTTGATAGAACATGTTATAATTTGCCTGATATAACAATAATAACATTCCATCCAAATTGAAGAGTTCGGATTGTTTGTACATACACATCATCGTGTAGGGATCAAGGACATCACAGATTTAAACGCAATGGAGGTTCCCATTAACTTACTTACATGACCTTAGCTTACATATTAAATGCAATTCCCCCCCCCCCCCCCCCCCAACAGCACTCACCATATTCTAGCTCTGCTTTGGCAACAGACAGCCTTTTGCTCAAGCTTTCTTCAGTCTCAGTCCCTCTGCTCCTCAGCCTCTTCTCCTGTAAGTGGAAAGATGGGTCCCTTGTAAGGCACTGGTGAAGCTAGCTGGATGCATCAACAAACCAACTCTTCCAAAGACGGAGGCTTGATCAAGATGTACACTGGAGTGAGGTCACTTTTCTTGATGTTCCTAACACCCTGCAGGGAGCACAAGGTCACGTAAGTAACAGATATACAAACAGTTCAACACACACATGTCTGACCCACCTGCATACTAACACAACACAACATAAATATTTGTACATACATACATATATAATGTGGAATGTTATACGAGATTTTGACATCCAAATCAAACTGATATACATGTATCTCGCCTTCCTATTTTCAACACAGCATGCCACATCATTTCTATAGTGCAAATACATTTTGGTGTCTTACTCATGCTGGGTACAGGTTCGATATGCCATGGGGGTTCAAAACTGTCACATCTTCAGGTGGAGTGTTCAAATCACTCTTCAAATTAAGCGGTAAGTACGTACAAGGGTCCTGTCGCTATTGATTTGTTCTGTTTGTTAATTTTTACTTAATCCGTTATATAGAGAAATAATTGTGTGAACAGCATGCACAGTTTCCCTCTTGATTAGCGCCAATGATTTAGGCCATTCGATGCATGGGAGGCGGGAGCCTAAACCATTGGCGCCAATTAAGCGGGAAACCGTGCACACACTTTGCACACAGCTATATCTCTCATCTTATATGTCGGGACTTGGGTTCTTGTTCCGCAATACATGCACCGTTGGGTGCCCTCAATATGGCCACAGTAGGGACACTAGTGTAGAGGGTAAGCCAACAGGGAGCTGGCAAATGAAATAAATAATGACCAGGGGAGGGTACCCTGCCCTGGTCATTATGGTAGGGAATGCTGTATGCATGGCACACACACACACACACACACACACACACACACACACACACACACACACACACGCACACACACACACACACACATACATATATACAGCATCGTAAGGTACACACATACCTGCATGTCAATATCAAGGATACATACTTGTCCCTTGCTCAGGACATTTTCAACAGCTTTTTTGCTATAGATTTACAGGAATCACAACATCAAACAGAGCTCTACTGAAGTACTGCACACACCTTGTCCCATACATATTACTGGCAAACTCGGCCCATTCAATGAAGTTCCCTTCATCAATGCTTCTCTTCATCTCCTCACGGGTCGTGAAGTAGTACTCTGAAAAGTGAGGTCAAGTGAGCAAGGTGAGAGGAGTTGGTGGGTGGAGCTGAAAAGAGTGGTAGGCGGGGTCAGGCTCACTCATGATGCTTCATTACCTACTCCATTGGTTTCCCCAGGTCTTGGCTTCCGTGTAGTGTCTATGAGGGCAGAGATGTGCACGGCTAGATCACGTGTCCTCTGCACACACCTGCTTCACTTCCCAACTGTCCATGGTATTTTGCTACGTGTTATACTGCCTCTTCCCCCCTCCCTTCATACTGCAGAATGGGTGACCCAAACCAAATGATCTTCTCTCCTTCTCCAACCCTCTCCCTCCCTCATGCATCCATCCCTCCCTCCTCCATCCCCCCTCTCCCTCCCTCCCTCCTCCATCCCCCCTCTCCCTCCCTCCCTCCTCCACCCCCCTCTCCCTCCCTCCCTCCTCCATCCCCCTCTCCCTCCCTCCTCCATCCCCCTCTCCCTCCCTCCCTCCCTCCTCCATCCCCCCTCTCCCTCCCTCCCCCATCCCCCCTCTCCCTCCCTCCCCCATCCCCCCTCTCCCTCCCTCTCCCTCCCTCCCCCATCCCCCCTCTCTCTCCCTCTCCCCTGTCACCCCCTCTCCTTCCCTCATCTCCCCCCCCCCCCCCACATCCTTACGGGAAACACTGAACCCAAAGACCTCCTTGTGATCTGCAAACAGCTTCTTGATGAGAGTACTCTTCCCCGCACCAGAAGGTCCAGCCAATACCAGGGGCTTGGAAGTGGTGGCCGGGGCAGTGGTGGCCGGGGCAGTGGTGGCCGGGGCACTGGTGGATGCAGGTGCTACCTGGGTGGTCTTGGGGAGCTTGGCTGCCATGACTACAGAAGGCAAAGGTACAGTTAAGGTCACAGAGGTAGAAGGTCAGGTGCAAAGCTACTAAACTAGTAATAACTTCGTTCCCATACCAGAGGATCCGCATCCCATGATTGGCCGAATCTTTTAACTTTTTTTAAAAACACCGTTTTCTTTATGGTAATCAGTCAAATCGAGGGGGCGGAGCCTTGTTCTTCTCTCTCCCACACCTCTGTGCTCTCTCTCACCTGCGAATGCTTTCTTGAGGGCGAAATATCCGACCAGAAGCGACACCCCCGCGAACACCGCTACCCTAATGGCGGAAGTAAGGGATGGCGGGTCGATGATGAAGGCGTGGGCGGGGCAAAAGGGTGGGAGGAGAGGAGGGAGGATTCGAAAAGCGCGGGGATCAGGTGCAAAAGGTGGAGACAGGACAAAGTGCACGACCCTTAACAAACAATGGGGGCACCACGACAAGCGCGCATAATCTTTTACAAACCCATCACCAATCTGCATGGCAATGCGCGCGCCTTTGCACGTTCCCTAGATGCACCTACGCCCCCCCACACCACAATGGATAGATCAACGACAGCGATCTGAATGCACCGCGTAGAGTTTTTTTTTTTTAACAACACTACTGCGCGCCATATAATTTAAATGGCGCATACCCTAAGGAAGACACACCCTTCCCCTCCCCCTCCCCAAGCCGATGTGTTGTCCTAACCTTATCTCTGCCTTTCTTAAGTACTGCAAGCGCTCCTCGGGAGGAAGAAGTTTGGGCTGGCTGCCTACACCACTCTTTGCGGCAGCGAGCTCCACAAACGATGTCGACACTGCGCGTAGCCCAGGCAACTGCGCACAGCCTAGACGTACCAAATACATGCCGTAATGATTATAGTAAATACACGTGTCGAGCCATGCCAATAATAATTAATAATGACACACTGTATAAGATAAAAAATGCCCTGAGAAACGTGCTCTATACTACCCTTCATCGCGCAGGTTTGTCAGCTCATCTCGAAGAGGGTAGCAGTTGGAGTATTGAAAAGCCAAAGTCTCGTCCAGCAGATATTTTAGTGGCTAACTGGGACAGAGGCTTTTCTGGTGCTTTTGATGTCTCAGTGACATCCCCGCTTAATCCTTTACACATTGTAGAAGCGGGCATATCACCTGGGGCAGCAACAAAGGCAACAGAGGAACGCAAACATAGGAACAATGACGCGAAGTGTGCAGAGTTGGGATGGCGCTGCATTCCAATGGTGGTGGAGTCTTATGGTTGTTGGGGCACAGAGGCAAGGCAGGCTTTGTCGCAGTTGGCCTCACAACTGGCTGTTCGAACCAACACTTACAATCCCAAATGCTGAACAGCCTATATGGTCGTCTTAACCTCACTTTGATTAGGTGCAATGCTAGAGCCATACTTAGCAGGTCTCACTTTGCTTCTTGTGAGCAGGTTGTTCCGGACGATGTTTTTGTCTAGTAACTTTAAGGTGTTTGATTTATTGTGATATATGCACTCTTGTTCAAATAATAATAATTTAAAAAGTGACAACACGCATATAAAGTGTAGAGCCAGTCACAGGGGCTCCAGGTGTCATCCATTGCTCCCCAACTGTACAATAAATATACGTACATCATCCAGCTATTGCCACCAGTTTTTATGACTGAACCAAGATTGCACTTCCAACTTTAACTTTTCTTTTCCTCCTCTTCCAGAAACTCAACCAACACCCCACTGTCGACAGGAACCAGGAGATATTCAATACCATCATTGCCATGGCGACAACGCACCAGCTTGTGGTCCCGGAACTCTGTCAGCTGGGTCCTCAGCGTCAGCTCGCTGTTGACCAGGAAGTGCTCGCGACACCTCGCGTAGCAGTCATGGAACGGGAACCCTTGGTACCCGCTCTGACCGCTGCACTCGAGGTGGTGCCTTACAATCAGCTTAAAGATGCCCTGAGCGTTGGGTGTGAGGCTCTGCAGGACGTGACGTAGCCCACTGAGGGCAAGCGCCCCAGACTGCCTCACCATCAGAGAGTTCTCGTAGGAGGTCTCCTCCAGGTAAGGCTCGTAGGTGGTGACGTCGTGCCAGACCCAGTTGAACCGGCTCAGCCTGGCTTGGTCCCATATGAGAGAGGCATTGATGTGGTCGATGGACGCGACCAGGTGGACATGGGGGCTCTGCGCCAATATGCTGAGTGCTGTCTGGGCCTTCTCAGACCGCAAGGACGAGCCATCTATATTGTGAATAATAAGGAAGACTTCCTTCACAGCTTCCCCCTCGTCCTTCCCTTCACCATTCCCCTCCAGTACCCTGCAGATGAACTTGGCGTGCTCGCTATGGTTCTTGAAGGTGCCCACCCGGCCGAGTAAGTCACATGATAGCGTGTGAAGAACCTGCTTTACTGTTAGCCCAGGGAAGTAGCCATTGACGACCAGGTGGGTGGTGCCAGTCAGCTTCTCGCTCCTAAAGCTCTCGATCAGTTCGCGCTTGGATCCAAGCCCGTAAAGGAGAATGTTAAATCCTGCACTCATCTGGAACAACCAATACGCGTACAGGCTACTGTGTTCCTTGTGCAACGACTGGTAGTCCTCGTGAAATGGCTGTGGAGCCGTCTGGAGTGCGCTTCGAACGGTTGCTGCGTCCATCTGGGGGCAGGCAAGTCGAGAGAGGGTGTGGTCGGAGGTGGGTCCGGCACCCCCCGCGTGGGCAGAAAAATAGTCCTCGAGCATGAATTCCGTGGCCTCCGCTCCTCCTTCTCCCCGATTCAACTCCCTCGCCACGAGGTCTGCATCGTCCTCGCTCAGCTGGTAGTCGGACTCTCCGGAGTCTTCCGCCTCTTCAGGTTCTCTTTTTCGCTTTCCTTTAACTTCAGAAACGTCCTTCTGCTTGGACGTCTGGTGTGTGGACCCAGCATGAGAATGCAGCGCTTCGTTTTTCGGCGACTTTGCTTTAACCGATTTGCGAGGAGCGATCGCATAAAGTTGTCGACCCGTGATACCGCCATTCGTGTCGGCTACGTGGACTGACGCGAGTTCGATGCGTGGAAATTTGGTGTCTGCCTCTATGACCGCGCGGGCAACGACGTCTTGCGCCAAGAGGCCGCTGTGTTTGGCACCGCTCATTTTGGACCCAGGCACGTGGGTGCTAGAACAGGCTCCGTTATTGTTATTCTTGACCAATCTCGCGCCTTTCTTAGCGGAGAGGGCAGAACCTTTCCCGCTGGTTAAGGCCGCTGCATCTTCACCTCTACTGGACGATGCGGCTTGGTCCGAACCTGCAGCCCGCCTCTTCCTTGTTCCAGACGACATAACGTACGCAACGCACACCCCAAAAAAATGATGACGCAATAATAATTATTACTATAACACGTGTAGCCGTCTGGTGGGGGTATTGAAGCCATGGCCATGTTCTCGGAAGACCTGTTCTCCATATTCGAGGAGGAATCAGACTCCAAAGCAGCCGCGAGCAAGAAGAGGAGCCGAGATAAGAACGAAGGCGGCCCCATCAAGCTGAAGAGACCAAAGTCAGATGCCGTTGACGGTTCGGAGAGCGCTGGTGCGGTCGCCATGACATTGGGCGCCGGGAGTGATGAAGAATCACGTGCGCAAACCGAAACAGTCGTACCAGACGAGCCCGTCGTGCGGGAGGACCAAGCCGCTGAAGACGATACGGAGGAGCCAGAGGAGAAGGAGGAACAGTAATGGCTAGCCGTCGGCTGCAAGCAATGGGTTGTTTATGTATTTTAATCTCGTCTCGTAGGAACGAGGGGGCTGCTCCCACCAAAAAGGCGCCAATCTTCGCCGAGGCGGCACAGATCCACACAGTGGACACCTTAGAGGGATTGGCTTGTACCCACGAGGTGGGTGTGGCCGTGGTCTATTAATAGTATTGGTTATTAATGCTTTCCGTTGTAGTAGTTTGGCAGTTAGTTACAGAACGAACTTCTTTCTTTTTGTTGTTGGTATCCAACAGGTAGCTGTACCGGCAGGACAGGTGTACGAACCTCTTAAACCAAGGGGTGGCCCACCGGTGAAGGTATGCAAGCATTGAAGGGATCACCCTCCTCCCCTCGCTGTGAAAATATGAGGTGGAAGATTGCTCTGGTTTCATGTACAGACACTGGGGCATCATGGTGGATGTACTCACATACCACACACACTGGGGGCATCATGGTGGATGTACTCACACACCACACACACTGGGGGCATCATGGTGGATGTACTCACACACCACACACACTGGGGCATCATGGTGGATGTACTCACACACCACACACACTGGGGGCATCATGGTGGATGTACTCACACACCACACACACTGGGGCATCATGGTGGATGTACTCACACACCACACACACTGGGGCATCATGGTGGATGTACTCACACACCCCACACACACTGGGGGCATCATGGTGGATGTACTCACATACCACACACACTGGGGTATCATGGTGGATGTACTCACACACCCCACACACTGGGGCATCATGGTGGATGTACTCACATACCGCACACACTGGGGCATCATGGTGGATGTACTCACACCCCACACACACTGGGGCATCATGGTGGATGTACTCACACACCACACACACTGGGGTATCATGGTGGATGTACTCACACACCACACACACTGGGGCATCATGGTGGATGTACTCACACACACTGGGGCATCATGGTGGATGTACTCACATACCACACACACTGGGGCATCATAGTGGATGTACTCACACACCACACACACATAGGGAGCCATGGTGGATGTATACCACATTGGATGATGTGCTTGAACAAACAGCTAGGACACACACTAGGAATGCTTTTGTATTCCCTTCACCTCAGCTGGTCAGGGTGAATATTACATGATGTGGACACATTGGCATGATTTGGGACTATAGTTTAAGTGTTGCTTGGCTTGTGTGTGTGTGTGTGTGTGTGTGTGTGTGTGTGTGTGTGTGTGTGTGTGTGTGTGTATGTGTGTGTGTTCCTGAGTCATCTGCTCTGGTCCCATTCCCTAATCTGCAGGAGTACCCCTTTGTCCTGGATCCGTTCCAGAAAGAAGCCATCAGATGTCTCGAGGGCAACCAGTCAGTGCTTGTATCAGCACACACCTCCGCTGGGAAGACAGTAGTAGCAGAATACGCCATTGCCCTCTCTCTGAGAGACTCCCAGAGAGTCATATACACCACTCCCATCAAGGTTAGGATACTGTGTTGTTTATTTATTTAGTTATTTTGGGGGGGAGGGGCAACAAAGGTTTTGCCATTTTAGAGGGTGTAGAAATATAATTTTAATGAAATGCTATGAAAGACAGCAAAATATGAACTGATGCTCAATCCCCTGCCATTCCCATCGTAAAACATATTGTGCATAGTGAGACAGATGAATTAATGTCTAATCTACCCGCGTGTTGTCCTATATATTAGGACAGACTTTGTAGGACAACACAATATCTGGATCATTGTATGCCATAAATTTTAGATTTTTAGATAAATCCACTACTGATAAAATGTTTTCAACGTTCAAAGGAAATTAACTATGCAAGGCTTACACACATTATACTTGTGAAAAACGTCCTGTATATAGGACGAAGGAAGGTAGATTATAGGTTTAAAAGTGTACGTATGGATGTTGCCACAAAAAGGTACCTAATGCATGTTTGTTTTTTTTGAATTATTTGATATTCAAAGGGATACCTAGGTAATCTACAACTTCATTCTTACACACTGGAAATTGGTCTGTCCATCATGGAATTACAATGGCCTGAATTTTTAATTATGCATACATTTCAATTGCACGCTAATTAGGTCCATTTTCGCTGTGCAGTAATCTCATGTATTCTGTTGCGTTGTAAGTACTTTAAGAGTTGGAGATATTGTCAATTGAAAATATTTATTCCACCTTTCTGTCATTTCTTGTATACCTTCCCTCCTTTCCTCCTTCTCTCCCTCCCTCCTCTCTATCCCTCCTTCTCTCTCTCCCTCCGTCTCCCTCCTTCCCTCCCTCCCTCCTTCTCTCCCTCCCTCCTTCCTTCCCTCCCTCTTCCCTCCCTCCCTCCCTCCCTCCTTCCCTCCCTCCCTCCCTCCCTCCTTCCCTCCCTTTCTCCCTCCCTCCCTCCCTCCCTCCATCTCTCTCTCCTTCCCTTCCTCCCTCCCTTCTTCTCTCCCTCCTTCCCTCCCTCCCTCCCTCCTTCCCTCCTTCCCTCCCTCCCTCCTTCCCTCCCTCCCTCCCTCCCTCCCTCCCTCCTTCCCTCCCTCCCTCCTTCCCTCCCTCCCTCCTTCTCTCCCTCAGGCTCTCAGTAACCAGAAGTATCGTGAGATGTATGAGCAGTTTAAAGATGTTGGTTTGATGACTGGTGATGTCACCATAAATCCAAGTGCCTCCTGTATTGTCATGACAACAGAGGTGTGTAAATTTATGTGTGGGTATTTTATAATTATGCAGCAGTCATATTATATAACCCTGAGAAGTGTTGCAGTCACCAAACTGCAGCTGAAATGGGGTTTGTGTTCAGCTGCACTTAGGCCACATGAAGTTTGTTTAGTGATGCCGGGGTGAGACCATGGGGACTGGAGTTTAGAATGTTACTGTAGGGACTGGGGAAGGGAGCATTAATGTAGGACTGGGGATGAGAGCATTACTGTAGGGACCGGGGATGAAAGCATTAATGTAGGGACTGGGGATGAGAGCATTAACGTAGGGACTGGGGATGAGAGCATTAATGTAGGGACTGGGGATGAGAGCATTAATGTAGGGACTGGGGATGAGAGCATTAATGTAGGGTACCTTCTCCACAGATTCTGCGTAGTATGTTGTACAGAGGTTCAGAGGTGAGGGGACCTGTACACAACAGATTGGTGACTAAACTCCTCCCCTTTCCTGCATCTAGGTGATGAGAGAAGTTGGATGGGTGGTTTTTGATGAGATCCACTACATGAGAGACAAAGGTTTGGAGAGGGAGGGAGGGAGGGAGGGAGGGGAAAGGGGAAGAAGTGGCTAAAGAGATGTTTATGGACATGGTTGAGATGGGGCGGGGGTTAACCACTGGTAGGTGAAGTAAACCCTTTGGTGTATATTCAGGTTCATTTTAAGGCTGCTATTACCCAATTAGTGTTTCGACCGTAAAGCAATCACGGGATTTTCCATATGCCACAAATGCAATTAGCTCTAGAGCGGTGACATCATTGACGTTTAGGCTCAAACCAAGTTGGCTCTGCATGGCGAACTATGGGATGGATGAGATATATCGCATGCATGTTTTCTGTGTCACGTGACAGAGAGACTTCGCAACCACCCTAAAGTGGAACGTAAAAAAAAGATTGGCAGGTGGTGGGGAGGTTTCAACTTGGCAGGCCTTGTATACTGCGCTATTGGAGATAAAACAAGACCATCGCAGCAATACTTGCATATTTGCGCTAATCTTAGCAGGGAAAAGGGTGCACCCTTGCCGGCTGTCTTGCAATACTCTCCATCACATGACACCGTTAAAAAAATACTCAGTTTGAGCTCTGGAGATAATTGCGTTTGTTGCGTAGGGAAAATCATGTTATTGTTTATGGTCAAAACGCTAATTGCATCATTGCTTTGAGCAAAACAGAGGTAGTGTCTTTAGCACAACGCAATAACCGCTCAATACTCATTGGTCGAGAGCGCGACCTACCGGGCCACCATATTTTTGTTCCCTTGAATGGTTGTATTTGAACAATGTCGTTAGTGCAGTATGAAAATAATTATTCATCGTAATTATTGAGTTTGCATAACATTATATGACAGAGTGGGAACGAGAAAACAATGGTTACAACCCTGACCATTGAATACGAGCCCGTAGTTAGCAAAGCTCTACTGATCAATCAATGGTTAAAGTATTTTTACCTAATGTACAGTGGGTACAATTGAACTATCTGCACTAACTGTGGTGTGTGTGTGTGTGTGTGTGTGTGCGTGTGTGTATGTATCTATGTGTGTAGCTCACTGTATTATTGATGTACAGGTGGATAAGATCTGACGTAGCAGCTGTTACCCTATAAGGGGAGAGTCCAGACGTCCTTCACTGATTTTCTGTTGTTTTCAGAGCGTGGTGTGGTGTGGGAGGAAACCATCATCCTGCTGCCTGACAACGTACACTATGTCTTCCTCTCTGCCACAATACCCAACGCTCGCCAGTTTGCCGAGTGGATCTGTCACCTTCACAAGCAGGTATGCTGCCCCTCCTCCACATGGGTCCTACTGCGCTGTTGTGTTCTCTTTATCTGTTCCTTCTCCCAATGCTGTTGTCTGTTACCTCATTTTGTCTGTCATGTGGACGTCTTGTCTTATCAATCTATCGTCTTCCAATGTCCTCCATGTTAACACACACACACACACACACACACACACACACACACACACACACACACATGCCTAATTCCATAGCCTTGCCATGTGGTATACACAGACTATCGTCCAGTCCCCCTTCAACACTACCTCTATCCTGCAGGAGCCGACGGCCTTTACCTGGTTGTTGATGAGAAGGTAAGTTACCCCCCCCCCCCCCGTTGCCATGACACATGCAAGGTGTACCCACCCTCTGTTACCCCTTTGTTCCTGTATGTAAAAGAGAAGCCTCTCTTCTTCCATGCACAGCCACCCCTCCTAACCCCTCCCTCTAGCCCATCACATCATACACATTCAGCCCCTCCCATCATACCCTAGCCACTCCCTCTATAACCCCTCCCATCATACACAGCCACCCCTCCTAACAGTTACTAACCCCTCCCTCTATAACCCCTCCCCCTCTCTCCTCAGGGCACCTTCCGTGAAGACAACTTTCAGACAGCCATGTCCATGCTTCAGGATGGGGGGGCGGGGCGTGAGGAGAAGGGAAGGAAGGGCGGGACCAAGGGCCCATCCAGCTGCTTCAAAGTGGTCAAGATGATCATGGAGAGACAGCTGCAACCTGTCATTGTGTTCAGCTTCAGCCGCAGGGACTGCGAAGCCTACGCCCTCCAGATGTCCAAACTGGACTTTAATAACAGTATGGGAAAGGGGAGGAGGAGGGTGTGGCTTGTATGTCATTATCCCAACTGTCCTGTTGACACACGGAGTTCTTGTCATTTGACACAGTTCCTCCTCATCCCTCCTCTCCCTCCCCTCCCCACTTTGCTCCTCCTCTTCCTCCCAGCCATCCCTCCTTGTTACCATAGCAATGTGCAAGCACTTCTATCTCACCAGTTGTCAACTTACCTCCTCAGGTGATGAGAAGGCATTGGTCGAAGAGGTCTTTAGCAATGCCATTGACTGCCTCTCTGACGAGGATAAGGAGCTCCCTCAGGTCGGCCATGTTCTACCTCTGCTAAAGAGAGGCATAGGTATCCACCACTCTGGACTCCTCCCCATCCTCAAGGAGACCATTGAGATCCTGTTTTCTGAAGGGTTAATTAAGGTTCATGCAATCTTTGTGTGTGTGTGTGTGTGTGTGTATGTGTGTGTGTGTGTGTGTGTGTGTGTATGTGTGTGTGTGTGATATCGTTTCTATCCACCTGTAGGCCCTTTTTGCTACAGAGACATTTGCTCTGGGTCTCAACATGCCGGCAAGGACTGTAGTCTTTACAAATTGCAGGAAGTTTGATGGCAAAGACTTCAGATGGGTATGTAATGCATTTTTAGCACGTTAAGTTCTATGGGTCACTTAGATCTCCCATTTACGGTCATGTAGATCACTTCAGGAGAGTATATCCAAATGAGCGGGCGAGCCGGCAGGAGAGGATTGGACGAACGGGGAATAGTAATGTTAATGGTCGACGAGAAAATGGACTCTGCTGTGGGCAAAGGGCTACTAAAAGTGAGCGGACGTCTGAGCATGCCTCAAATCCTTAACGCGCAGTTCTTTCGACATCTGAAGACGAGGTGGCCGAGTGGTTAAGGCGATGGACTGCTAATCCATTGTGCTTTGCACGCGTGGGTTCGAATCCCACCCTCGTCGATAGCTTTTTTTTTTTTTTCCAGCGTTTTTATACGTTACCATTTTTTTTTTTCCTTACGCTTTTTTTTTTAATTTTCATTGGGGACTAGGTCATATTGTACAGGTACAATAACTGCTTGCATGCGGAGAAGAGTCACCATAAAACCCTTTGCATTACTAAGGTTACCATATCCTAGGGCAACGCTGATCCACTGAACAGTGCCTTCCACCTGACATACAACATGGTGTTGAACCTCTTGCGTGTGGAGGAGATCAATCCAGAGTACATGCTTGAGAGGTCCTTCTACCAGTTCCAGAACAACTCTGCCATCCCCGCCCTAGAGAAGAGTAAGCTACATGTTGGTTGCGAGTACTGCCAACTGGTCAGCACAACACACACACACACACACACACACACACACACACACACACACACACACATGTAGGCAGTCTTTGAGGTTTTGAAATATCTTTGTTTTCATCTTTAGCTTTGTCTTTGTATAAAAACACCACCTACCCCACCTAACATCTGGCCTTCCACCCAGTCTTCCCTAATAAACACCACTGGGTCTTCCCTATAATAATCACCACCTGTCCTTCCCTAATTAACACCACCTGGTCTTCCCTATAATGAGTGGCCTAAGCTTAGCGGTTCCCTATTTATAGGATTAGCTGAGCTTGAATCCAAGCGTGACGCCTTGGCAATAGAGAATGAAGAACAGGTGACACTGTATTACCGGATACGGCAACAGCTGCTTAAACTGGAGGCAGATATGCAGGTGATGTCTGTGGTGATCTTACTTGTGTAATGTTGCTCACACAACAACACACACACACACACACACATACACACACACACACACACACACACACACACATACACAACACACACACACACACACAACACACACACACACATACACAACACACACACACACACACACACACACACACACACACACACACACACACACACACACACACACACACACAGGTATTCATCACAAAGCCACGATACTGTGTCCCCTTCCTTCAGCCCGGAAGGCTGGTTAAGGTGGTAGTGGGAGCTGATGACTTTGGTTGGGGCAGTATTGTCAACTTCCAGAAGAAGACCAATCAAAAGGTGTGTAGGTCGAGAGGGAAGGGGGAGGGGGAGGAGGGAGGGGTTTAATTGTCTGTCTTTCTTGACATGCCTGCTCTTCAGAATTCCACGGAAACAATATACGTTGTGGAGGTGATTTTATGCTGCTCAACAGAATCATGTCGGGGTGCACCCAAGAACCCTCCTCGCCCTCCTCCCCCCGGGGACATGGGAGAATTACAGGTACCATTTTGTAGTGGCATTTATCCCTTCATTCCGACCCCCTCCCACTTTTTCCAGCAACTGATGGTGTCCCTCTCCAAATAATGGAATCCTTAATAATAGATAGTCTCTGTCGTCACATTAACCCCTTTGTTCTTGACAACAGGTGGTTCCTCTCATTTTGAGTCAGATATCCAAGATATCTGCAGTCAGGATTTACCAACCAAAAGATCTCCGGTCGGCTGATAACCGCCATGTTGTCAGGAAGTCTATTGATGGAGTGTTGAAGAGGTTTCCAGATGGCGTGGCCTTGCTGGACCCTGTGAAGGACATGCATATAAAGGAGGAAGAGTTTAAGAAGATTGTCAGGGTATATATTTGGGCGGGAAAGAGATGGGAGGTTGTGAGGGTTGGAGGGTTGGAGGTGGGGCATTAATCATGTTGATAATCTCCTGTTACTTGCTGCAGAAAATTGAGGCTCTTGAAAATAGAATGTTTGCCAATCCACTGCATAAGAGTGCTAACTTGGAAAAATTCTATCTACTGTGTCAGAAGAAAGCTGAGGTTAGTGAAAGAGGTGTGGGTTAGGATGATGTGTCAGATGTGTGGGTTAGGATGATGTGTCAGATGTGTGGGTTAGGATGATGTGTCAGATGTGTGGGTTAGGATGATGTGGTTTAGGATGATGTGGGTGTGTCAAACGCTACTGTGCTATTTGTCACATGGTTGTGTGCAGATAAACAATGAGGTGAAGCTTGCACGTAAGGAACTGAAGAAGGCTCAGAGCATTATGCAACTGGACGAACTCAAGTGTAGAAAACGTGTGCTGAGAAGGTACATTTCCTCAAGTGTTCCAAACATCATCTTCACTACCTCCCTTGTTCCCACCTCCCCTGTTTCCACCCATCACCTCCTGTTTCCACCACCACATCACCTCCCCTCTTCCCACCTCCACCACATCACCTCCCCTCTTCCCCCCTGTTTATGTTCTTTCCCTCTGGGCATTCATTTCTTTAACCCTTTTTGCTTTGCTGGTGTTGTGAACATCACTGTCCTGCGGTCCCCAGGCTTGGCTATGCCAATGCGTCAGACGTGATAGAGATGAAAGGGAGAGTGGCCTGTGAGATCAGCAGGTGAGGAGGAGGGGCCAGGGGTGTGGTTGGAAGAGAGGGACCTTGCATACCATATGTACACACACACACACACACACACACACACACACACACACACACACACACACACACACACACACACACACATCCAGTGGGGATGAGCTTCTTTTGACAGAGATGATATTCACTGGAGCCTTCAATGACCTCTCCGTGGAGCAGTGTGTAGCCCTGATGTCCTGTTTTGTATTTGAAGAGAAGGTGGGTGAGGGCTGAATGTAGCCAGAGGGTGTAGCCAGAGGGTGTGGTGGATGTACTCCTGACCGATGTGGTAGCTGGGTCTCCACTGCCCGCACTAACTGGTCACCTTACCTCCAATATGCTAGGCTGATGCCATGCCCAAGCTAACTGATGAGCTCTCTGGTCCACTCAAAATGATGCAGGTTTGTGTAATGGGTGGGAGTGGTCTTGCAGTATATTGGTGAGTGTGGCCTTGTAAGTATATAGATGGGTGTGGCCCTGCGGTATTATTTTTTGTGGGTGTGGCCTTCTGTTCGCGTAGGATTCAGCCAGAAGGATTGCACGTGTCTCAGTGGAGGCCAAACTGGAGATGGATGAGGAGGCCTATGTGGAGTCGTTCAAGCCACATATCATGGATGTGATACACGCGTGGTGTTCTGTAAGTGGAAGTAAGCTTGATAACTGGGGGGCAAAATACCTAGTGTGTGTGTGTGTGTGTGTGTGTGTGTGTGTGTGTGTGTGTGTGTGTGTGTGTTTTACAGGGCGCATCATTTGCTCAAATATGCAAGATGACTGATGTCTTTGAAGGTCAGTGGGATGTTAACAGCTTTGCACAGCATGTTTAATAACCTATAAAAGTGCAAGATTCAGTGTGTTTGTGTGTGTGTGCTTTTTCATCCCAACACCCAGGGAGTGTCATTAGGTGCATAAGACGGTTGGAGGAGCTGCTGAGACAAATGTGTCAGGCTTCAAAGGCCATTGGCAACACTGAACTGGAGAACAAGTTTGCTGCAGGTTTGCCTTTGCCGTTCACAAAATGTGCGTCTCACACGCCCTTTCTTTTGCAGGCATTGCGAAAATTAAGCGAGACATTGTGTTCGCAGCCAGTCTGTATTTATAACCTCTGTCAGCTTAACTTTAATAATCTTTTTTGTTAATTGTGTCGTCCCACCGTACGTACGTACGTGAGAGATAAAACATTTTAACCCTTCCTGCTTCGAATTAATCATGGCGAATCGCACGGTGAAAGACGCACAGTCCGTGAAAGGTACCAACCCGCAACACCTTGTTGAGAAGATTATCAGAAGCAGAGTTTATGATTGCAAGTATTGGAAGGAAGAGTGCTTTGCCCTGACAGGTTTGTTCAGACCTGCTGGTCGTAACTAGAGTGATCACGTTCCGCGTAACGAACAGCCGAGCTGCTGGTAGACAAGGCGATGGTTTTGGACCACGTTGGAGGAGTGTTCGGCGGAAACGTGAAGCCAACCGACTTCATCTGCCTCGTTCTTAAGATGCTACAGATCCAGCCCAGCAAAGACATCATCATCGAGTTCATCAAGAACCCAGACTACAAGTGAGCCCGCGCCGAATTTTCCGTATACTGTTAGGATACTACAACGCATGGGAATACTTCATGTGATAGTCACAGGACTTACTAATCTGTGTTGCAATGTGCGACAGCCATAAGGAAGGTTTACCTACACTGTTGATGTGGCCATCATTTCAGTAGTACTTTGCCACACACACACGCACACGCACACACACACACACACACACACACACACACACACACTCACTCAGATACGTCCGTGCACTGGGAGCAATGTACCTGAGGCTGATAGGCACATCCTTGGAGTGTTACAACTACCTGGAGCCTCTGTATAATGACTATAGAAAGATTAAAATGAAGAACAAGCTTGGAGGTGAGTTGATTTATGCGGCCACTGAAATCAAGCATCATGGTGTGTGTGTGTGTGTGTGTGTGTGTGTGTGTGTGTGTTGTTGTAGTGATGGAGCTACTGCACATGGACGAATTTGTTGATCTACTTCTTACGCAAGAGCGGGTTTGTGACGTCATTCTTCCTAGGATCCAGGTACACTTTAAAGATGTCAGCTCCTCTGTGGTGTAGTGTCGAGATGTGGGTGTGGTCTATAGGGATAGCTTATTCACTTTTTATCTTCTTTTTTTTTTTTTTGTTGCAGAAGCGTCACATCTTAGAGCAGCTGGAGCAATTGGAACCTAGGGTAATTTTGGTGTGCAGGGGGGAGGGGGAGGGGGAGCTTACATATAAATTGGTGTTCCTTCTGAGTTTGGCTAGTCAGGAGTGAAACCAGTGCGTGTGTGTGTGTGTGTGTGTGTGTGTGTGTGTGTGTGTGTGTGTGTGTGTGTGTGTGTGTGTGTGTGTGTGTGTGTGTGTGTGTGTGTGTGTGTGTGTGTGTGTGTGTGTGTGTGTGTGTGTGTGTGTGTGTGTGTGTGTGTGTGTGTGTGTCCATGTGTAGATGTCCCAGTGGGTCCTTCCTGTCCTCTCTCCTCCCAGGTCAGTGCCTTGGAAGAGGACCTCTCTGACGTGGAATCAGAGGAAGAGGAGGAGGAGGAAGACAGGAAGGTAGGCAGCCTGGTGACACTAGGGGCCCTTAAGGGGCAGCCTTTACGTATGCACACAACCAGTCGCGCCCCAGGTCCCGCAGTCCTGATAGAGACAGAGGAGGACATAGAAGCTTATCGCCACATAGCAAGAGGTTAACGGGAAAGTAAAGGAGTCTTTGGATTTGCTTGTAATACTGTGGTGTGTGTGCGTGTGTGATTCTAGCAGACGCAGTAGGTCTCCCAGGGGTAGCAGGAGCCCCTCCCCCTCCCACAGGAGGAGGAGGAAGAGCAGCCGTTCTCCTACACCTGATCGTCACCGTCGCAGGTCCCCGTCACCTTCGTCCCTGAGACAGCACAACAGGCAAGCTTGGTGGCTGGAAAAGAAGTGATGTAGTCAGTTGTTGTACGGTCACTTGTTTGTAGGCATGGCAGGAAGCGTTCCCACTCACGGAGCAAATCATACTCGCCTCACCACACCCGCCATCACTCTGATAAGAGAGAGAGGGACACCTCTGATAAGAGAGAGAGGGATACCTCTGATAAAAGAGAGAGGGACACCTCTGATAAAAGAGAGAGGGATACCTCTGATAAGAGAGAGAGGGACACCTCTGATAAAAGAGAGAGGGATACCTCTGATAAGAGAGAGAGGGACACCTCTGATAAGAGAGAGAGGGACACCTCTGATAAAAGAGAAAGGGATACCTCTGATAAAAGAGAGAGGGATACCTCTGATAAAAGAGAGAGGGATACCTCTGATAAAAGAGAGAGGGATACCTCTGATAAAAGAGAGAGGGCTACTTCAGACAGGAGAGACAGAGATGCTCCTGACAGACATGAGACTGGTGGTAAGAAAGAGAGAGAAAGTTCTGATAAGAAGGACAGAGGCAGCAAGAAGGAGAAAGATGGTTCTGAAAAGAAAGATAAGGATAACTCAGACAAGAAAGAGAAAAAGACCAAGAAGAAAACTAAAGCCAAAGGTGAGACAACTGCAGAGGAAGAAGAGATAAGACAAGCCAACGAACTGCGAGCGAAGCTTGGGCTTAAACCGCTCAAAAGGGACTGAATTTGGGGGGGGGGGGGGGGATCCGTATTTCTATTGTCTTGTCCGTTCTTGTCCGCTTATGTTACGAGACATAAATTACATTCGTTTAAAAGCGCATGGGATCGCAGGCCGTGAAGATCGTGACCCTCTGCTCGGTGTGGTACCTGTTAAGCGCGGCTAACAACGTCCTCGGCAAGCAGATTCTAACAGTTTTTCCGTACCCTGTGACGCTCAGTATGGTCAACCTCCTGGGGCTCGCCTGCGGACTGGGACCCAGCTTGAGCGCGCTGCAAGTGGCACCAGGGTCACACCTGTCCAGGAAGCTGTACCTAAGGAGGATACTGCCTCTAGCCCTGGGAAAGCTGCTCGCTTCCGTCTCCGCGCACGTCAGTGTGTGGAAGGTTCCCGTCTCCTACGCCCATACAGGTGTGGACCTGCGGGCATTTTGCAAACGCGCGCGCCCGGGGGTTGAGGCTAGAGTAGAACCACACTGTAGTTTTTGGGCCACATAGAGAGAACGCGTAAATGCCTTCGACGTGCACGTACTTCTCATGTTTGGTCTTTTCTTTGTCCCTTATGCTGCACCTGCGGTTTTATGTTACGTCTGCAGTGAAGGTAAGAAGAACGTTCACAATAACCACATTGCATGTCTATACACTCCTGCACGCTTGACCACGCACTCACGTGATGCAGGCCTCCATGCCGCTGTTCACGGTCCTGCTGAGCTCCATTGCTCTCAACGAAACTTATCCACTCAAGGTATGAAGGCGACGGGAAAGGTGCACACGGTGCTTGCATGGTGGTGATACACCTGTACAAGTAGAGAAGCACACACGAGTAGTGACTCAACCAAGCTGTGTGTGTGTGTGTGTGTGTGTGTGTGTGTGTGTGTGTGTGTGTGTGTGTGTGTTATGTTGGCACTTCATCTATGTGCATTCGTTAAGTGTGTATGTGTGCAGGTGGGAGTGTATGTGCATTTGTTAAGTGTGTGTGTGTGTGTGTATGTATGTGTGCAGGTGTGAGTGTGTATGTGCATTTGTTAAGTGTGTATGTGTGCAGACCAAATGACTTGGGGGGGATTCCCCGCCCTCCTCCCCACCCTCCCTGCAGGTGTATCTGTCTCTAGTTCCCATAGTACTTGGTGTGCTGCTGGCCTCGGTGACAGAGATCAGCTTTGACCTCGTTGGGATGTTGGCTGCACTCCTCTCCACTGTGGCCATCTCTCTGCAGAACATCTACTCAAAGAAGGTTTGTTGCTATGCAGAGTAGGTGATTGAGTGGTGGTGATGGTGGAGTGGTGGTGGTGGTGGTGATGATGGAATAGTGGTGATTGTGGTAATGGTGTTGTGGTGATGATGGTGGAGTGGTGGTGATGGTGGAGTGGTGGTGATGATGGAATAGTGGTGATTGTGGTAATGGTGTTGTGGTGATGATGGTGGAGTGGTGGTGATGGTGGAGTGGTGGTGATGATGGAATAGTGGTGATTGTGGTAATGGTGTTGTGGTGATGATGGTGGAGTGGTGGTGGTGATGGTGGTGGTGGTGATGATGGTGATCCTCCGATGCTTTTCATTTCTCTCCTACATTCCTGTGCTACACACCCTCCTCCACCCCATCCCACAGTGCATGAGGGAGGCACACATCCACCATCAAAGACTTCTACATGCCATCAGTCAATCTGCCTGCTTTTTTCTCTTCCCATTTTGGATGTACATAGACGTCTGGGACATCATTTCCCAACTGCACAAGGTGGGTGTGGGTGTGGGTGTGGGACTGTGGGTGTGGGTATATGTGTTGCATGGAAAGATTACGCACACATCTACGCAATGCTCCTCCCTCCTCTCCTCCCCAGGTCCAGCACTTGGGCTGGCTACTGTTGGTTGTGCCACTCAGTGGGTGTTTGAACTTTGCTCAGAACATAGTAGCTTTCACCATGATATCGGCTGTCTCCCCTGTCAGCTATTCTGTTGCCAATGCAGCTAAGAGGATAGTGGTTATCACTGCGTCCCTGCTGCTCCTCCAGAATCCTGTGACACCGTATAATGTCCTTGGAATGGGTGTGGCCATCTCTGGGGTACTGCTTTACAATAAGGTGAATGTGCTGATAGTGAAGGGGGAGGAGTCATGCCTGACAGTGAGGGGGAGGAGCCTTGTGTCTGATAGTGAGGGGGAGGAGTCGTGTGCCAAAACTAGATGGTTTACAGATCTGGTGTGCCAAATCATTAGTTTCTTAAAACAGCCTTCAGACCATAATAAACTCGCTCATTAGTGAGGACATGTTTGATAGCACTGCATACTAGACACCATACATGTTTGATAGCACTGCATACTAGACACCATACATGTTTGGAGGAGAAGGGTGATGCTGGGAGGAGGAGAGGGGATGTAGTGTGATGATGGGAGGAGGAGAGGGGCTGTAGAGTGATGCTGGGAGGAGAGGGATGTAGAGTGATGATGAGAGGAGGAGAGGGGCTAAGAGTGATGGTGGGAGGAGGAGAGTGATGTATAGTGATGGTGGGAGGAGGAGAGTGATTATGGTGTACATGTTCTCTCTCCACCTCACTTGTTGCCTAGATCAAGACTGGCGTACATGCGAAACCATTGTTGCCTTACCAACTGATTGGATCAGATGTGGACTCCAGTGGTCTATATAGTGGTGTAGTGTTGAATGGCAGGACGCATTGAATAACATCATATATCCTGTTTGTGTCCATATATGTGTGTGTGTATGTGTGTACATATTTTTCTCATTGATTCATCAAGGATTCACTAACACACAAGCTAATGCACGTAATTTTTTTTTTACGCAATGTTAACTACTTTACGTTGTCCCTAATTGTTTGTGTTTTAGTGAACTCTACCACTACAGTACCAACCAAGTATTGGGACCAGTGAAACAGATATTAAAACCAGTAACAAAGGAGCAATAAGTACGGGAACTTGTGAAACACTGTTTACTCGAAAGCCTGGTGTCTTATTGTAATAATTTAGCATGTGGCCTACTCCATGTATTTATTATGTCATTGCAAACAAAAAAAAAAAAAAACTACAAATTCACTGGAGCTTACTTATGGGTGTCCACCATATTATGTCTATATGAATTGTGTATTTTCAATTTTTTTTTAAAGGTTCATGTTTAAATGAGCATGTCTCTGTTAATAGTGTTATTCCAGTTTATCAATAGTTTTATATACACAACTACACAGTTATAATAAGATGCAAGAGCTTACACGAATACCTAGAAATAAATAAAATAAAACACAAAAACACGAGAAGCAGAGCTGAAATTCATTCTGGCAAGTATGGAAGCCCTGCTCCATCTCCAATCTCCATTTTTCTCCTCCATTTCACTCTACTGCCACGAATGCCCAGATTTGTGGCAGTTGAGAATGTGCAGAAACCATCAACTGACATCGCTATTGTGTTTTGTATATTAAATTGTTTTTGATTAAGTTGTATTGTACTTTGTATTTATTGGATTCGTGTATTGTACATGTATTCTTGTATTCTCAATTATTTATTATTCATTTGTCATAACTTTTTAGTTATAGAGGCTTCTACTTTTTTTGAACAAGTTGCAGCTCGGCTTGCTATCCACAAGTCCCTGCCGAAGTCACAGGCTTCTTTCGAACTGTTCTCCAACTTAAGCATTTGCTTAATTAGAGCGAATGGTAGAGCCATTCTCCGAAGAGTGTAGAACCATACCTGTGTGTGTTTGATGTGCATTATACATTTGTCATAAAAAAAATTACACAAACAATACATAAATGTGACATGGAAAATGACATGGATAATTTTATGCTTATACAGGGTGATTGGAAAGTCGCGCAAAATGGTATAACTCTAGAATGGAACATTTAAATAAACTGAGCAGTAACTTTTAAAACTACTAATTAATTAATCACTGGCATGTTTTTTGGTTCAATAGCATAATTTTTCCATGCTCAGCTCCGGAGTTATACCAATTCTACCAATTCAAAGATGTTGCGCGACTTTCCAATCACCCTGTATGTCTGTCATCATATCTTATGATAACGAAAATTCCACCTGGACGCATGATCAGTCTAGTAGAGAAAGTGCACCGTCATCAAAATCCAGTCCACTGCTCCACTTCACCCTTGAGCCCCTTAAACACCAGCTGTAACCCCTTTATGATGGCAAACGCTTGTCGAGCCTTAACATATCAGAACAGGGTTTTTCCCATTGCGTACCAGGTTGGCTAGCACAGCCAAAAAAAAACGCGTCAAATCAATTATTGATTTCACGACAGGTTTTTAATCAAATTGTTAAATCAACGCGTGATTTCACAGTAAAATCAAGTGCGTTTGATTTGCGCTTGATTTTACTGTCAAATCAATTGTGAATCAATAATTGATTTGACGCATTTTTTCACTGCGTAGCGGTGATGTAATCCACCCGCAACAGCGTATAGTGGGTCTGGGGACGAGACTATGAAATGGTGTCAATGAGACTTTGATGTCAAATCATCTGAGGTTGCCATAAAGTCCTTAATGTCCTCCACCTGAGGTTGCCATGAAAATAATGCCCTCCACCTGAGGTTGCCACATTTCTTACCCCCAAATCAAGTCGCAGCCCACCATCTCCAGTCTCGGCAAGCAGATTCTAACAGTTTTTCCCTACCCTGTGACGCTCAGTATGGTCAACCTCCTGGGGCTCGCCTGCGGACTGGGATCCAGCTTGAGCGTGCTGCAAGTGGCACCAGGGTCACACCTGTCCAGGAAGCTGTACCTAAGGAGGATACTGTCTCTAACCCTGGGAAAGCTGCTCACTTCTCTGGGAAGTAGACAAGGAGGATCCACATCCATCACATCTGGGAGGTAGACAAGGAGGATCCTGCAAATAACATGTGACTAGGCCATCTCGGAACTCCATAGATGACAGGTCAAAGTGGTAGTCCTGAAATGGAAGGACATTGAGCCAAGCTGACGTCTTTCCTTTCAATGTTCTTCGAATAACGTAAGTATAATACTTTCAAAGTGATGTTCTGAAAATAAAATGGTACTCCTAAGAATATATGATTTTTAAAATGGTGCTCAGGTTTAGATATGAGCCTTTTCTTTTCGATCTATGGTTTCGAACCACATCACAGCAACAACAAAAATGTTGCAGATCATATTTTTGATCTCACAAGTGAGATCTGATACACTTCATATATGATTTTTATGCATACATGAATCATGAGATTATTTATTGTAGCTGTGTATCAACAACAGTCAATAAATAGATCTCATGGGACAGTAAAATCACCCTTCTGGGTAGTTTGTTTGTTTTTTTTTTTTGGTTTACCGCAAGAACAGTTGGTTCTACCGTAAATGCATTTGTTATGCTGGACTTGGTCTTGGAGACTCTCGGATGTACATTTTAATTCGTATTGTACTTTGCTTCCATTTATGGCCTAGGGTCAGGGCGCGCGATTACGTGACGAGTTGGATGGCTATATTTAGACCACAGCATGTTCTATGTTGTGTAGGCTTCCTGGCCGTTACAGTCTATCTGTATCTGCAACTGCAATGGGATACGGGCCCGGGGTCACCGTATAACAGATACAAGCCCGTGTTTCTTCCTCCAGAAACTAGAAACGACCTCCCCATCATTCTTTGGTGGACTCCGTTCACTCCATACCAAAGGGTGGTGCGGGACTGCAAGTTGGGGAAATGCCTCATCACCCACAGCCGCACGGAGGTGGGAAATCCAAACACAGACGCCATCGTCTTTGAAGGAACCATGATGAACTGGAAGGACCTGCCCTTACCGCGCAGTTCCCGGCACCTGTGGGCCCTGCTGCACGACGAGTCGCCTAGGAACAACTGGCCGCTCGTTTACGAGGAAGGTATAAGTCTGTTCAACGTCACGTCCACCTGCAGCAGGTACTCGCACTTCCCGCTGGTGTCGCGCCATCTTGACACAATTAAGCGCCTCGCCTGTCCGGTGAGGGTACCTACGTCACAGAAAAGCAAAGGAGATGTGGGACTGGTGATGTATTTGTATTCGAACTGTAACCCTCCCTCTGACAGGGACACGTACGTGAAGGAGCTGATGAAGTACGTTAAGGTGGATTCCTATGGACGCTGCTTGCACAACAAGGACCTCCCCGAACATCTGCTGAATCCATTGACCTTCTCATCAGAGGAGATATTTCAACTTCATGCAAAGTACAAGTTCTCCATCTCCTTTGAGAACGCCATCTGTGAGGACTATATCACTGAGAAGTTCTGGAGACCCCTCGTTGCAGGATCAGTCCCCATTGTACGCGGATCTCCCACAATTTTGGACTGGGCACCAGATGTAGAACACTCTATCATCGTGGCAGACCACTTCAGTACTCCAAAAAACCTGGCAGACTATCTTCTGTACCTGGACCAGAACGATGAGGAGTATGAGAAGTACCTCGAGTTCAAGAGGAGTGGCGTTACCAACAAGAGGCTCCTGGATCACATGACTCAACGCTTATGGGAAGGAGGTCACAGGACCTCATGGCACCACGACTTCACAAGTTCTTACGAGTGCTTTGTTTGTGACACTGTGCTCAAGAGGAAGCAGGAAGCTGTCTCCGGGATGCAACCCATCGCCATGGTAGCCAGCCATCAACACTTCAATTGTGCTATCCCGTTCCCATCCTTACTGGTCCCCAGGCAACCCGGGGACCAGCAGGAAGATGCCATGAGCGTTGATGTCTGGAGACAGAAGGTTCTCTGCCATGGGACGGAGGTAAAGAGGATATCAGACATTATTGCCAGAGGAGGAGGGACCCAGGAAGAGGTCAACGCTGTGTTACACTGCGAGCGATTGTAGTGCCTGTTATCCATGTATGGGTACTTTTTATACACATTACCTGAACTGTCTTTTTGTCGATGAAAAATTTTTCTAATAACGCTATGTGATGACAATGAAGTTTCTCTTTTGAGTGTAAGATGTTGTCTAAGGGTTAATGTCACATTCAAATAGCACTAATTCAGTGTTTTTCTAAATATGACTTCAAGTCCCTGGATCAACAACATGTTTAACCGAGCAGCGGAACAAACCAGTGATATGGCTATGTTACAATAGCGCATCTGTGTGTGTGTGTGTAAAATCTGATGAGGGAGGTGTGTGACTACTGTTGCTTAGTTTCATTGTTTTTTTTTCCCCCTAATTTCCGGTATTGGAGCCTTCACGCACGTCATAATATGTAATTCTTGTTGTGCATGTTGCAAATGAGTTTCATGACTCCCGACATCCTGCGCAGTGAAGGTAGCCTTCTATAATCATGGAGGGCGTGGCCGATACATGCGAAAATTGCTTGGTTGGCCGGAAGATTACGAATACGGTAATATTGGCGACTTGCGAAAAAAGCGACTTGCGAAAGACGAGGTAACCGTAAGATACTCTGTACGTCCTTTGCTGCGCGTATGTTGCGAAAAGAAGCGTCAATGAAGGCATGCATGGTCCTATGGGAGTGTATACAGTCGGGCGGATAGAAGGTGGGGGTGGGGCACATTTTCTTTGTGTGTATTGGAGGTGGGGAGGGGAGGGGAGGGGAGGGGAATGGGGAGGTGAATTATTGATCCTGTGTAATCTACAATGACTGCACGTTTTCTTGCGTAATTTAATGGAGTATGTTAAATTCTTTATGATTCCTAACAAATGGACTTGACAAAGGATTTAAGTTCCAGTCTAGTCCAAAACGCAAAAGCTGGGAGACCGAAGGATTGATAAAACAAGGTTTACACCACCCGCTTTGAGCGATTTCCATGCAAGCCCAGTCGGTGCGCATTAAGATCAGAACAAATGCATCATGTATATGTGAGTAGAGTCCTACGATTTATCAATAACTTTTCCAAAGGTAACCGCGGTACCAAAACATAGCCACTACACTCTTGAAGAGAAGGAAGAAATAGAATGGCACCAGAACAGAGCAGGCCTGCAATTACAGCCTGCATGTAGTCACTTCTGATAATTGTATCTCATGCTCAGATCAGTTCAATCCAATCAAGAATAAACAAACCTACAGTCAGTACGATTTCATATAAATTTAAAAAAGCAGTTTTCGTGACCTGTAGAACTGCTGGCTCAGCACATAAAACTGTAAATAATTTACTATAATTACCCATTGTAAGCAAGCAAAATTTTGGTATGTGGTAATTATCCTGTCTCTGCATTTCTATCACGGGCCATTTACTTTTGTTCCCCCTTTTAGAAAAGATGTCTGAGTTGTACGAAGAGCTGCCCGGTGACAATGCCCCCGAAGAAGATCTCTACGAGGACCTTCCAGCCCTCCCATCGGAACTGCCCAGCCCCGCCCACCAGCCCCCCCCTCCTGTGACCTCAATGCCTCCACAAAGGGCAACAAACGCAGCTATGCATCCCCCTGCCATCCCACAACGGGCTCCTGGTACTGTGGTAACTGCCTCCAAATCACCAAAGAAAGACAAAAAGCCAGCACCAGCTCCTGCACCAAAGAGGGACTCTGGTGGTGAGGGAAGCAACATTAATATGAAGGAGATAGTTCAGCTTGCTAAAAAGAGGTCAGGCAGTACCATGGAGTCCATCAAGGACCTGGAGGAGAAGAAACACAGGAAGAGTGAAGAGGTTGCCCCGCCCCCGTGGGCGGGGCAGCTGCAGAGAAAGAGGACTGCCAGTACAGCGGGTGAAGACAACGCCTCCACCTCATCGCTGGAAGAGAAGTCTGAGTTGGAAAAGCATTTATCGATGCTTTCACACAGGCTTTCGCAAAACGTAACCTCTGAGGAAGATAGTCAATCAGGTGTCAAGGTAACCACACACCCTGATCAACGGCCAGAGAGAGCAAAAGAGAGGCCACTCCCATCACCACGAAAGCCCCTCCCACTCAAAGAGCTACCCCCTAAGACGTCATCCAGCAGTGAACAGCTGGCTGAACCAAGTCAGCCTACTGATAAGGCTAGTGACCTCCCATCTGAAGGTGAGCATAACGTGGTGGGCCGACCGAAACCTCTGCCTAAGCCAAAACCATTGCCAACGCACAAGACCAGAGTAGACCCTTTGCTTGAAGCAGCTGAACCAGCAACAGATGGCGTTAGGCCATCACCTAAAGTTGTGCATACGGCAGCCAAAGAAACCAGCCAGTCCAATCCTACCACTGAACCGGAACAGAAGGATGGGATAGAAACTCAAGTCATGGAAGCGGAACCAAGTGCAGAAATCCCTCCTCCTCCTACTGCTACTCCTCTTAGGCGATCAAATGCATTAACAGATGAATCGAAGGCAAAGAAACCACAACTCCCTCTTAAGCCTAAGACATCAGTGGAGCTTAAAGAAGACCCAAACACTCAGCATTCTCCTAAGATACCGCCAAAGCCATCGTCCAGCCACAACGATCCTGCTGCGCCACCATCACCATCAGTGAAGCCTTTACCTGAAAAGCTCCCTCAACCACTGCCAAAAGTGACATCTCCATCAACACCTCAACCACTGCAAGTGCCACTACCCCCATCCTTTGGGGCAAAGCCACTGCCTCAACTACCTGAGAAAAATAGCTCGTCTGAATTGGCACTAAAAGTAGAGAAAACAAACCTGCCAGCCCCATCAGGTTCACCTCTGTCCCCGACAGAGATACGAACATCAGCCGAGCCCACCCCGACGATGGGTTCACTGCAGAAGTTCAGGCGTCGCCCACTGGAGATGGTTGATTCCAATCAACCCCCACCAATGCCCTCAAGGAAAACCAAGCCAGGACAAAGTTGTAAGTGCATTGGTCTTCTAAGAGGACCAGTTTTCATAAATTGCATTCCTTGTAACTATTTAACATTCACACTTTCTCTTACGATGCTTCATTATTCAATCCCTCCTTATTGTATCTCTACCTCCCTCCACCCTCCACCCTCCACCCTTCTAGCAACTACTGCATTGCCTTTAAACGCCCCACCACCTGCTGTATTGAAGAAACCATCTGCTGTTAATGGAGAGCTGAATGCAAATTCAGTCCCTCCTACTCAAGGGGAAAAACATTCTGAGAGTGAGGCAGTTCAAGAGGATCTCTATGAAGACACAGCCTCTCCTACTCAAGGGGAGAAACATTCTGAGAGTGAGGCAGTTCAAGAGGATCTCTATGAAGACGCAGTCTCTCCTACTCAAGGGGAGAAACATTCTGAGAGTGAGGCAGTTCAAGAGGATCTCTATGAAGACACAGTCCCTCCTACTCAAGGGGAGAAACATTCTGAGAGTGAGGCAGTTCAAGAGGATCTCTATGAAGACACAGTCTCTCCTACTCAAGGGGAGAAACATTCTGAGAGTGAGGCAGTTCAAGAGGATCTCTATGAAGACGCAGTCTCTCCTACTCCACCACCCCCTCCCAGGTATAAAATACACTCTGCTCCATGACGACAGTTTGAATGCACCACTGTGTTTGCATGCTGACAAAACTGCAGACACTGAAGGGGGCCTGTATGGTGGGAGGGGTCAAGCCTGTGTGGTGGGAGGGGTCAAGGCACTGTGATGGGAGGGGTCAAGCCTGTGTGGTGGGAGGGGTCTAGCATATGTGGTGGGAGGGGTCAAGGCACTGGTGGGAGAGGAAGGGCATTTTACAAACTGTATACCCACTAGCAACAAGTGTTGGCAGCTAATTTTATATCAAAGTAACATGCATTGCATCATTAAAATAACTGAGGGGGCGGGGCAAAGGCCTATGAAGAGGGAGGGGCTAGCTACAGTATCTATGGTTATCTCATGCAATTTAGCTTGTTAGTTAAATTAAATTAAAAAATTCTCGCATAATGCTAACCCTAAGTAGTTTCATCGAATATCTCATAATCTGTATTGATTCCTTTTAAGTCAACAATTGAAACACATACATATCCCCCCTCCCCTCCCCATTTTAACTACACAGTACACTTTGGCACTGGGTGCAACACACGTTAGATGCAATACATATCCTATTCTGTTCTCAAAACAATGCATTGTAACAACATGTCTCCATTCCATTCCTGTAATGATATCTCCCCACTCCATTCCAATAATCACATGCTATGACCAGTGCTTCAAAGGATAAACAAGATGAGAAGCCTGGGGAAGAGGAGGGGCCCGGGGAAGAGGGACAGCCTGAAGAGTTATATGATGATGTCCAACAAGCTGCCCCACCCCCACCAAAATCATCTGCCCCACCTCCACCCCCACCAAAATCATCTGACCCTCCTCCACCCCCACAAAAATCATCTGGCCCTCCATCCATGAAACCTCCACTCATCCCTGTCACACCCGAGGAAGAGGAAGAGGAGATGGAAAGAGAGGTAGGAAAATACTATCTTTTTGTACATGGCCTTTGCTGTTTCGGGAGGTACTATTGAGAGTGATACAGTGTGAGAGTGGTGATGTGTAATAGTGATGGTGTGAGTGGTGAATGTGAGCATAGTGGTAATGTGTGATTGGTGATGTAGTGGTGATGTGATGATGTGGGAGGCAATAGGTTAAGGGAGTGACGGGACACATATAAACATCATGGCTCCATCCCTTTCCCCACACCATCACCACCACACTCATCCTCCCTGGTGTCCCACACCATCACCACCACACTCACCCTCCCTGGCACTCACACATTATATGTTCTCTTTTAATCTGGTTCCCCCTTAATATCAGACAAGGCCACTCCCACCAAAGCCTATCCAACAAGAGTAAGTGTTATTGCCTCACATCTGTACCAAGAGGTATGTGTTTACCCGGCTGGTCTCTGTACCTCCCCCCCCCCCCCCCCCCCCCCCCCCCCCCCAATCCCCTCACAGAGATGAGACGTACGATGGTGGATTTGATGAGGGAGGAACAATCGCCTCATCTCTGTCACCATCCACCTCAATGACTGCATCGCTACAGTTGCCCCCCACTTTGCCTGAGTTACCTGACTCTCCAGCTACATCACCCTCTCCAGATAGGAAGAATAAGTAAGACTTCTATTATCCCCCTCCCCCTCCCCTCCCCCTCTTCTTTCCTCCTCCTCCCCTCCCCTCCCCTCTCCTCTCCTTTCCTCCTCCTCCCCTCCCCCTCCCCTTTCCTCCTCCTCCCTCCCCCTATCCTTTCCTCCTCCTCCCCTCCCCCTCCCCTCGCTCCATTAACCTCTTTCTTCGTCAGAGCTATGTCGAAGGAAGAGCGCAGACAGTTGAAGGAGGAGGAGAAGAGAGAGAAGGAGGAGGAGAAGAGGAGGAAAGAAAGGGAGAAGGATGAGAAGAAGAAGAAAGAGGCCATCGTGAAAAACAAACAAAAATGTCTGAAGAACCTCAAAGTGTGTAGATTGAACACAACATCATCATCATCATCCGTTTTTGGTTTATCCTGCCACTTCCTCCCCACATGCCCCACCTCATTCCTTCCACACACATACCACACCACTTTCACAATGCATACACTCCTCTGTACAAACCCCCCTCCCCCCCCCCCACCAACAGCAATTCGCTCTCACCATGGAAACCCAACCCCTGTTTGCAGTGGAGCTCCTTCTGGACCATCCCACTGCCACCAAGGAGCACATAGCTGTGGACCAGGGGGAGGTGGCCATGGTCCTCCTCATGACACACGACAAGCTGCCTAAAGGGAAGTACATTGTTGAGAAGAGCGATGGAACAGGTGAGAGCAAAGGCTTTGCCAATTCAGACCACCGTGTTGATTTACACACCTAAATTGTTTACAGTTGGCTATGTGGATACAAAGCTGTGTCAGAGGGTAAGGCAGCCCCCAGCCCATGGTGTCATGGATACTGACTCCACTGTTTTTTTTTTTTGTTTTGCCCTCCTTCAGAAAGTGTTACATCAAAGTTCGAACAGGTAAGGGTCATGAGCCCTTTTTTTTGGCGCCATTAGGTTGGTGTAACCGTGAACCAGAGAAATCATTAACCACCTGAAAAAGTGGTGGGATCACTGTGTGGGAGTCAAGTGGTGTGTGGGAGTCAAGTGGTGTGTGGGAGACAAGCAGTGTTTAAAGCACTGCTTCCACAGCAGAGGAGGACACAGCTTCAGTACAGAGACATTCGTTAATGCACCATGCGCAAACATTTCTAAAACTCTGTGCACACCACTTGTATTGGTCCTGCCATCTTGTGTCTCCCCATCATCATGGTATCGGTGTGTATTGGGTGCACAGTGTATGCAAAAATGTGTACCAAGTAACTGCACTACTGATAACTTTTGGCATTAAATAACTGTATTGGGATGTGTTAGGTATATGGGGATGGATCAAACCATGAGAACTATTTACTTTCTGCCTTCCACTTTCTCTTACTTTGCTCCATCTCTTCTTCCTGCCTACATCCAGTGTCTTAGGGACAGCCCTGCCCATTCCAGACGATGCTACTGAAGAAGCCGTATCAGACATTTACGAGAGTGTGGGGACAGATGATGTCAGAAGGCAGCTGGCCCAGTCTTCTGCCCCGCCCCCTCTCCCAAGTCTTCCTCCTCCTACCTCCAGGTCACAGATGTTCTTCCCCCCGCCATCTTGTCCAGCACCACCTCCCCCAAAAGAAGGTATGGTGGGGGGGGGGGGGGGGGGGGGGGGGGGAGAGAGGAGGAGTGGGTCCTACTAGTGAGAGTTAGTATTATTGTGTAATGGATGGAAGCACAGGGCAGTACTTGGAGGAGTATCCAGAAGGGGGGAGGGGGGGGCTGAAATTATATCACAATTAATTTATGGTATTGCCGCCATGTATGGTAAAAATTAGATTTCAGCCCCCCCCCCCCCCCCCTCTTCTGTTACTGATATACTACCGATATGACGGGAAGATATTGACAGTTACAGTACCGGCTCGGTCATAGAGCAGCTCGATCATAGAGAAAATAAAGCGTATACATTGGTAACTAAAGAAACCATCAGTGTTCATAGCAAGCGCTATGAGTGTTCATATGAAATCTAATAGTTGGCTTAGTCCCAATGTATACGCTTTATTTTTCTCTATGACCGAGAGGGTACTGTATTCCATAACTTGTACAAGTTTTTAAAGGTTTATAAAGGCTTTCTATAAGGCTTATTGTTATTTTTATATTACCCATTGTTTTTAAAGGCTTCATCAGGTTAAGTCCATTGTTGTAAAAGTTCATTAAATCTCAAAGTTATAACTTTTATCAGACTCTGATGCAAATCAGTACCATTAGGGTAATGTATTCAAATCAGGTTATCCTTACATGTAAAATTCCTTGACCCTGATTTTTAAAAAAGCTTGTTTGTGTAATGTACCCTCTTGTGCACACCCAGATGAACAGGAAGAAACCTATGAGGCTCTCCCTGACGAATCGTCTGCATAGAAGGACCGAGTGCTAGCTGTTGTGCATAAGGGTGTGTTGTGTAGAACATTTTCTGTGCTCTTTTTTAGACTTGTTACAAGTAATGAATTTATTAAATATAGCCAATGCACACACATGCACACACATGCACACACATGAACACACATACACACACATACATGCACACACATGCACACACATGCACACACATGCACACACATGAACACACATACACACACATGGACACACATGCACACACATGCACACACATGCACACACATGCACACACATGCACACACATGCATACGTGACATTAACTAAGTGCATATTTGTATATGCACTCAGTCATGTCCAAATATTTGTAAGGTCATTCAAGCCTAGGCTTTAGGGAATTAAAATGGTGTCCTGGGCCTAACGACACATAGACATAATAGTTAATCTTGTGAATGAGAATGTTTAGCTGTACTAGGAACACAAATTCTTCACCCATTTATGGCCCTGTGTGGCTGGATAGTTGAAAATCAGTTGTAAGTCCCACCAATGTGAAACGGCTGCACGCATGTAAGCAAGAGGAATAAACTTCCCCTACGGAAGCATTCATGTACACTGACAACTGTTAACATACCAGTCTGTCCCCAATGGTGGGGGTAGACTGGTATGGGAAGTAACTCAATTACAGCGTGACGAGGGGGACGGGGGCTGGGCCGGGGGCTGGGACGGGGGCTGGGCCGGGGGTGGTATACTACCTGGCAGAAAATTTAAGCAACGTTTCACAATAACCAACCACCCTGGCAACTCAAAAGAGTTAAAAATCCACAACATGTAGTAAGGGCTGGGCACGAAGGATGCGGCCGTCCAGGTTTATGAAGCCCCATGTCGTCGTGTTGGTGGTCGTGTTGGTGGTCCTGTTCGGCTGGAAGCTGTTCCACTCCCTCCCCGCACAGAACCATTACAACCCCAAAAAGGCGGCGGTATATCTCTCCCCTGAGCCCCCAACGGACCTACCAATTGTCGTTTGGTGGACTCCTTTCACCGCGTACAAGCGTATAATCCACGAGTGTGGCGCGGGAAAGTGCCTTTTCACGCACAGCCACACGGAGCTCGACAACCCACAGACCCAGGCCTTCATGTTCTACGGTACGTCTCTTCACGATTGGAACGACTTGCCGCTCCCGCGCAAAGAGCGGCACCTCTGGGCGCTGCTGCACGAAGAGTCGCCCAAGAACAACTGGGTACTAGCCCACGAGGAAGGGATGAAGCTATTCAACGTCACGGCCACGTGCAGTCGATATTCGAACTTCCCGCTGGTTACCCAGTTTCTCGAGACGCTGGAAAAGCTTACCAATACCCCTCCCGTCCCCACGTCACAGAAGAGCAAGGGAGGCGTGGGGCTGGTCATCTATCTGCAGTCCGGCTGTAACCCTCCCTCTGACAGGGACACGTACGTGAAGGAGCTTATGAAGTATGTTAAGGTGGATTCCTATGGACGCTGCTTGCACAACAAGGACCTCCCAGAACATCTGCTGAATCCAATTACATTTAGTTCATGGGAAGTCCAACAGCTTCAAGCGAAGTACAAGTTCTCCATCTCCTTTGAGAACGCCATCTGTGAGGACTATATCACTGAGAAGTTCTGGAGACCCCTCGTTGCAGGATCAGTCCCCATTGTACGTGGATCTCCCACAGTTTTGGACTGGGCACCAGATGTAGAACGCTCTATCATCGTGGCAGACCACTTCAGTACTCCAAAAGACCTGGCAGACTATCTTCTGTACCTGGACCAGAACGATGAGGAGTATGAGAAGTACCTAGAGTTCAAGAGGAGTGGCGTTACCAACAAGAGGCTCCTGGATCACATGACCAACCGTGGGTGGTATGTTAGTTTATCCTTTGACCCAAATAATCCTCCGAGGAGTCCTGACTTCATTACAGGCTTCGAATGTTTTGTTTGTAACACCCTCCACAAACGATTATCGCAATCAAAGGAGGGTCTTCCTCTTCCCGCAATGGTGGCCAACCATCAACATTACAGCTGTCCCATTCCCATACCATCCCTCGTTAAAGATGGTGAGGATGTTCAAGAGGAGATGTCCAAGCTATCTGAGGAAGCTAGAAGTTCTCTACGCTACTGGAGGTACACAGCTCGATGTTCTGAGAAGAAGGCCAAACTGCTGTCACAAACCATTGGGAGGGGTGTGACACAGGAGGAACTGAGCCATGATGGCATCTGCAAGGACGTACCTTTTGAGCATCGTTGAAAATCTGTTCGATTTTCTTCACTGCAGTGTCAGCTTGTCCATACTCCATTAATACGATTCACAATTATTTTTTACCTCCCATCGTTTGTACCTACATTGGGGATTACAGTTATATGTACCTACACTGGTGCGCACCAGTTATTTCTAAACACATTAATATTGATTGTGAGGTGGATGAAATATGTCCAGTCTCCTTTATCACAACCACACTTGATCAAAAATAATAATAAAAAAGGTCCATCAGTTATTCTGCACAAACTATGTACAAAAAAGAGTTTGATGTTGAAATTGATTGTTGTAATTTACAGAGCAGGTGTGATAGTCATCATATTCAAGTGGTATGTCATAATGGGAATACAGATGTTAGAGGAATTTACTTAACCATTAGAAGTGTTCTAAGAAACAACATGAATCAGTTTTTTTTTTTTTTCATTGTGTCAGTAATAGAATTTCAAATTTTCACCATGTTGCAATCGAGGGGGGGGGGGGGGGGGGGGGGCAAAAAATATTTCTTAAACACCCATCCTCAGATTTCTTAATGAGGGTACCACCACCCTACGCCCCTTTCTCACTCACGCGTAACCACAATTAGCACTGAAATAACAATGAATACATAAATTCTTATCACTACATCAGCCTGCTGCTCCAAAAGTCGCAAAGATACTGCAACCAGCTCCCTAATTTTGGCACATCAAGTTCTGCCATTGCCAACACCATGCGATCATAGCTGTCCATCTTGAGCTCGGAGGTAATCAGCTATATTGAAAGAAAAAACATAAAGTCTGGGGACGAGTCTGGGGATTCCAGTAATCCGGAAACTCCTTACCTTTTTTTGAAGGGTAAATAGAGAGAGGCGGCAGTCATCACGATTACTAGTCTACGGCTACTCTCATACCGCTTCTGCAGCTGTGCGTACGTCAAGTACACATTGCTCGTATGGGAGGCAGATAGGCTGGCCTCCTTTGCACGACTAACCATAGTAATGCCGGGACCTTCATGTTGGATTCAAGACTGGTGCAAGGACCACAAGAAGCATATCCATGAGGTGCAAATCGTTCACAGCCCAGAGCCCTCAGTCTCCTGATTGCTCGAACGTGAAAGGAAGGTGCTGCTACTGCACTCCATGAGCTGCAAATGCCAGTTGTGAACTAACGGTGCGGGTACATCAGGCAAATACCCCAGACATAACGGCTTAGGCAACAACTGGTTTTGATCTGATACTCTAGGGACGCACGCTATGGCAATGGATTCATGCAGTGCAACGCCAACGGGTATCCCCGTAGTCGTATTACAAGCCGCACTTGCTGCGCCCGTGTACAGGATCGGGAGTCGGTGCCTTTTATCTGCAGGGGGCTCCGATTCCTGCATTTGATGCTGGTTAACCGCTGCGGTAAATTTCCTTTTGCACAAATCGGATTCATAGTGCCGTTGCACGTTGCTTTTTAAGCGCTTGCCACACCTATCACAATCCATATTCAAGTACGACGTTCAATCATTGGTTAATTATTAAAGCTGCCACGAGGGGGTTAAATGTTAAAATCGTTTGCTGCCGAGTTTGTGAGTGTCTAGCGATTGCGTGTGGGATATCAGTGAAATCCTTTTGCTGAGAGAAATAGATTCACGCAACCCCGCGTGAATTCAAAGTGAAAGAAGAAAGATAAAAAAACACATGAATTCGCTTTAAATATTTTTTAAATTCAATTTTAGCAGGGGTACCACCCCCTACGCCCCCTTTTTCAATCCATCATATCTTTTTTCTTTAAAGTCCGATTTTAATTTTGAAAGCAGATTCTTAATCCCCATTTTAAACTCTACAATATTGGACGATGGGGTCCGTACAGATTTTCTTGCCCCCCCCCCTCCCTCGGTTGCAATCATTAATATTGAAAAAAGAGACAACACCCCATTAGATATGGCATTTTCAGTGGAGCTCCGTCTGATTGCATTGTCTATGTGTTTTTTTACTTTATGGAGGAGTAGCATGAGGAGATCACACTGATCAAGTTTAATTGGGGACTGAGTGCATGTAACGATAAAAAAGCTCCTAGCTTTCACAAGATACAAATGTCATTTGCAATGCTACTCCCACCCTCTGACGCATGCCAAAAAATTGGTTTCTTGTCCCTCCCCCCCCCCCCCCCCCACCCCCCCAAAAAAGGTGAAGATCGGTTTGAACCCGAGACCTTTGGACCATACTGAAACCACTCAACCACCAGGCAAGTGATATACATATATAAAATTGCATCCCATCTATTCTATGGACCACCACTTTTGTTATAAATGTTATGTCCGCTTAGCCACGCCCTCATGTGGCTACAATTGTAGCTAGCTACAATATAGATTTAATTATTTAACCCCGATTTTTTTTTAAAGCTAAATGGTTGGCTACATGTCAGAATGACGAGGTGGCCTTTGAAAAGCTGCGCCACAGCTATTGCCACTGTGTTCATTGCATTTCTTCTTCGTTATCTGTTACTGTCTAACAATCTCGGCAATAATACCATGATCAACACGAATGAAGGGAGGCCTCCAGTAGCAGTCACGTACCTTCCGGCGGAACCCCCAACGGACCTACCCATTGTAGTGTGGTGGACACCATTCACCGGCTACCAGCGAGTAGTGCATGACTGCGGTGGAGACAGCTGCATCTTCACGCACAGCCGCACGGAGCTGGACAACCCGCAAACTCAGGCCTTCATGTTCTATGGCACTGCCGTGAACTGGACTGACTTGCCGCTCCCTCGTTCCCCGCGTCACCTCTGGGCACTGCTGCATGAAGAGTCGCCGAAGAACAACTGGGTACTAGCCCACGAGGAAGGGATGAAGCTATTCAACGTCACGGCCACGTGCAGTCGATATTCGAACTTCCCGCTGGTTACCCAGTATCTCGAGACGCTGGAGAAGCTTACCAACACGCCTCCCGTCCCCACGTCACAGAAGAGCAAGGGCGACGTGGGGCTGGTCATCTATCTGCAGTCCGACTGTAACCCTCCCTCTGACAGGGACACGTACGTGAAGGAGCTGATGAAGTACGTTAAGGTGGATTCCTATGGACGCTGCTTGCACAACAAGGACCTCCCCGAACATTTACTTGATACCCTAACTTTCCACACAGAAGAGATCTTTCAACTTCAAGCAAAGTACAAGTTCTCCATCTCCTTTGAGAACGCCATCTGTGAGGACTATATCACCGAGAAGTTCTGGAGACCCCTCGTTGCAGGATCAGTCCCCATTGTACGTGGATCTCCCACAGTTTTGGACTGGGCACCAGATGTAGAACGTTCTATCATCGTGGCAGACCACTTCAGTACTCCAAAAGACCTGGCAGACTATCTTCTGTACCTGGACCAGAACGATGAGGAGTATGAGAAGTACCTCGAGTTCAAGAGGAGTGGCGTTACCAACAAGAGGCTCCTGGATCACATGACCAACCGTGGGTGGTACGTTAACTATGGACGCAACCCCTTCAATGGTCCCAATATGATTGCTGGTTTTGAATGTTTTGTTTGTAACACCCTCCACAAACGATTATCGCAATCAAAGGAGGGTCTTCCTCTTCCCGCAATGGTGGCCAACCATCAACATTACAGCTGTCCCATTCCCATACCATCCCTCGTTAAAGATGGTGAGGATGTTCAAGAGGAGATGTCCAAGCTATCTGAGGAAGCAAAGAACCTGTTAAGCTACTGGAGGTACACAGCTCGATGTTCTGAGAAGAAGGCTAAACTGTTGTCACAAACCATTGGGAGGAATGTGACACAGGAGGAACTGAACAGAATCTGCATGGACGTTCTCTTTGAGCATGATTGAGATTACAAGTTATAGCCATAATGTTAACCTGATCAGATCATGCACCGTCCTCCCCTTTGCTCCCTTTGAGGAAAAAGATGGCTGGTGTTTTTAAACATGTGTAACTCCGTAACCATTAATGAGGCCATGTTTCAACTCTTCAATTTTAAAATGATCGGAGACGTGGAGGGGGCATATCTAGTTGAAGGCAACAGTTGACACCACGATGAAGCTATTGGGAACCTGGGTCTGGGTACGAGACTATACATTTATTCATGAGACGGTATTCCTCGAGTCGTTCCCAACTACGTTAGGTTCTCTACAAGTTTTTAAAGAATTGGTCTACCCATGGTGGAATTACAATGGCCGAATTTTACATTTCAACTAGGCATACCAACTTTGATGCTCCTTCGTGAGAAATTTTGTAACATCGCAGTAGGTCCCTTTTCGCTCCAACGATCCTACATCATAGAAATAGATTAATGAGTTACTACTTATGGCTATCAGAATAGGCCTGTGCTGGACCATAGATATTATTTATGCTGGACTAATAGTGCATGTCAAGAAATTTTGGACATTAGTGTATAACTAGACTTAGAATTGGGATTAAAAAATTCTGATTTCACCATTAAACTCACCAGACACTTTAGAGATTTATCACGTTATTAAAACAGCTAATTAATTTTTAAAAATATATTATTATTTTCGCCTTTTAATTAATTAATTGTACGTCTGTATGGTAGGAAAGTTAGGTGAGGCCATTGCTTTTACATAAATCCTGCCAAACTAAGGCTATCGTCGATTTTAGTGATCTAACCATACGCATGCGCGTCAGTTCTACCGAGTTAGATTGTAACTCGTCCCCCTGCCATTAACCGTTCCGGAGGTCACATGATCTGTTATTTAACTAAGTTATTGTTAATCCGCCGGATATCGTAATGTGCATCGTTAGGTACTGGCGTGTGAACAGATCTTCTCTTGGCGGTGTGCGTCCTTTTGGATTTTATTACACAAGGATACGAGCCGTTTTTCATATTGGCCTACTCCGACTGAAGTCGAGAAAGGTAGTTTTCCAATAAGATATATTCGCCAGGGGGGGGAGTGTTCGCCACCTTCACCTCAAACACGGCGCCAAGACGTATCTTACGGTTTTATCGGTGGGCCATAAACACAGACTCCAAGTAGTAGTATTCAGGGGCGGATACAGGATTTTTCAAAAGGGGGTGTTTAGACCCGCCATACACTATGGATCTGGGGCTCCTCCCCAAATGCTAATTTATGTTACTATTATTATCCTCAGTCATTCAGAAATCATGTGAAGGGTTAAATATGTAGTGTTTATAAGACAACAGTACAAACGCACACAATACATTATGTGTGTGTGCAGGTGTAGGAGGAAGGAGAAGTGGAGCTAGATGATGACGACGAGGAAGGAGTGGTTGTATCTGGTTGTGTTGTATTCCTCCTAGATGTTCTCACTGCCTGAATGCCTCCATGGAGAGTATGCATCATTGTGCTTGGTGTAATGCCTTTTCGGGGTAGCATACTTACGTAAGCAGTCAATCCTGGCTTCTCTTCTGATGATGTCCATGGAGGCGTTCCATTTACTGCTTGAGAAGTACGCCCACTTCGCATCGTCATTGTGTTTTTCAACACCTAAGCATATAAAAAATTGCACTGCAGGTTCCACTCAGAATCAGATATACACACCTTGGCCTGAAAACTTTCGTATGTTACCATACCGCCTAATGCACTCTGGTACATGGTATACCATACAGTGCATGTACGGTGTAACATGACTCTTTTCGTAACCTCCTGCAGATATTGACAGAAAGCTATCAATCCATTGCTTTGCCTAATAGAAAATACGATCAGTAACAGTTCTCAGTTCTACCTACACCTTAACTTTCTGGTGTATAGTGTCCGGATGAATTGGTACTTCAGCAGATAAGGTGTTGCAAAGCTCTGTTAATGAACCACATAACTGATCAGGTCAACAGTTTCTTGTATGGTTTCATGAGGTAGAACTTCAATTAGTTTAGATGGCAGTGTCTGAATATATACTAGCAGACTACACATAGTAGCAGACTACAGCATGCTGTACATAATAAATACCTTCATTACTTTCTTTCTACTGTCACCAGTAAGGGAGGTCCACTTCAGCTGTTCTCTACCTTGCTCCTTCCACGTATGGAATGTTACACCACAGCTTCTGATGGCAGTGATTAGGTCATCGAGGTATTGTTTGCTTCCATCCCTTGCAGTTCTATCCATTAATAAAGCCAATGCAATGACGTTGCTCATCAAAACATCAAAGATGTGGAGAAATAAATGAAGATCGTCAATAGCGCAGTGGTCAACTGGGATTTTTAGCAGTGGCAGATTCACAGAGCCTTGCCTCGACTGTACAGACCTTCCCCTTGTACAACAATGCCTGAAAATTAATCATAATAATTTAATATTCTTTGAAACCAGTTATCGTACCGAAGTGATGCAATTGTTCTTTCCTTGGTGGCTGTGTACAGTACTTCTGGCTTTGATGTATCCCATCTATCCATTCGTACATGCATATAAAGAATGTTCAGTTAACATCAGTAGATCCTTAATTTATACATACCTCTCATCCTTATGAACAGTGCAGAAAGGGCACGCATAATTAGCATGAGCTTCATTGAGACCAAGAACTAACAACATGAACTGCATAGACACATTGTCAAGTCCACTGACACAGGGACATTTTAGCCTTCATGTACCTTCATGTCTCCACCAAAAAACAGTTCAATTTCGTAACTGTTCTCACTGACATCTATGCAGCCTGCATCGAATAAGTGGCTGATTTCTCCAAATGGTATCGCAAATGCCTTTGATACGGTCTCATAGTCTTCATGACCTTTGACGACAGCTATTGTGGGGTTGCCTACATGTTCAGAAACAAATTAGTTATTTAGAATGTTGTACACAGATCTACATGTATGCATCCCTCCTTGTCAAGTGTGTAGTTACGTTGGTTTGTGTGGTATGTACTGACTGCATGCTATAGGAGTGATGTTAGAACTTGACTGTGGGCAGCCAAATTATTCATTGCCTATGCTTTAATGCTGTATGAATGCTCCTTCTGTGCTTATGCATAACCTATATATCTGACTCATGCATACCCCATCTAGGTCCCTGTCATGCGTCTAAGCTAGTTGACGATAACTGTCAAAAGGGTCAGGCGGCAACCTGGTGACAGGGTGTACCCATCAGGCCAAGTCTGGGACCAAGGTAGTGCTGGCTTGCCTTGGGTGCGATCAGATGTACCACAACATGATGCGGTCATGGGTTTGACGTGGTTGGTCAGGGTAGAAGCCCAAAGGGTGCCACCTGCCATTGATGTATGATGCGGTCATGGGTTTGACGTGGTTGGTCAGGGTAGAAGCCCAAAGGGTGCCACCTGCCATTGATGTATGACAGGAAAATCAGTGTACAGGTACAAACAGTGCACAAGAGGAGTGGTGGGTGGGTCAGCAAAAGTTCAGGTCGTCGATAGCTGGCTATGAGACTGAATGGTTGCTTTCCTTAAGAACACCATTTTATATAGCAATACAATACCTGGAACCAGACAAAGGAACAATCTAGTTTGGGATAGTATGTTTAGAAGGGGGAGTTGCCGACAGGCAGGTGGCTAGACCTACTTTAACCTTAGACAATGTTCCCCTTTTAATGCCATATATGCTTTCCCATGCTACATCTAATTATAAGCAGGGTGTAAGCGCACAACCATTCTCCCTTCATCAAAACATTAAACATTGTTTACTCCCTAAACAAAAACACTTTACAGCAGTTAGCAATCACCATGCATCTTCATGTAATGTGTGTGGTAATAAATAAACAACATTGTGTAATGTAGGTACTACATGTAAGGTTTTCAAACCATTACACCCTTTCCACACACATGCATGCACCCACAAACACACACACACACACTAACACACACACACACACACAAACACACACACACTTACCAGATCCTGATCAATATCTGCCTTGAGGGACTAAGATAGAAAACACCATGGCAACACATGTACCGGACGCCGTGTGCATAGTAAGTGTATCGGCAGTTAGACCGTAGAATTCCGTGCCTTATCAATAGCTCATCAATAGCCTTCCCACTGTTTTCGAGTTCATGTATCCATGCCAATTCTGTTTCCATCTCTTCAACATCACTAACTAAGTTTGCAATCAGCTCGTCAGTAATAGCAACATAGCTGTCAAGGGACTCGGCTAGGTCTGCTTTATTCTTCAACTCCAAAGCAGACAGACACTCCCCACGGTATATTGTAAATCGAGTTGAATTCTTTAGAACCTCGCCTTTCTTTCTACCTTGGGATGTACGGAACAAATTTGCTATAACACCGGCTTTCTTACGCAAAACAGTTTCCAGGCGTGCACATTCTGGGTTCAGAAGAATAGCCTCATCAACGACGTGTTCATTGATGCATGCGACCAGTGGCGTGGTGGCCAGGGGGGGCCTGGGGACCCAGGCCCCCCCTGCGGAGCCAAAATGATGGGGCGCCGTAATACTAGGGGGCGCCAATAAAACATCATTATCTTATTAAATAAGGACGTGACGTCATAACATTATCGCCACACCGCACTGAATTGAATACAATTGCGTTCAGAGGCGTATTTAGGGGGGGCTCAGGCACCCCCTCCGTCTCAAGAATGTTCGTGGTTGCCAAAAATTTCGCGCGCGCAAGCTTTTCAGCACCCTCCTCCAGCACATTCTAGATACGCGCTTGTATTGGGCCAGACCAATAGCACCCCCCCCCCCCCCCCCCCCCCCCCACTTTTCGTACCGGGCCAGAAACCGACAGCACCCCCCCCCCCCCCCCCCCCCCGCTTTTCGTACCGGGCCAGAAGCCGACAGCACCCCCCCCCCCCCCCCCCCCCCCGCTTTTCGTACCGGGCCAGAAACCGACAGCACCCCCCCCCCCCCCCCCTCGCTTTTCGTATCGGGCCTGAGCTTAAGCACCCCCCTCGCTAAAATCCTGGATACGCCACTGGCGTTGATTTGCTGCTTGCGGAAAGTGTTACATGTAAACGCTAGGAAGCGAGGTGGGGCGCATCACATATTGAGGCCCCCCCAGCCATGAAATAGCCACCACGCCACTGCATGCGACCAAAGATAAGCTCTCCCATGTCTTCGTGCTTAAATCAAGCAATAAGGTGTTAGGTACTACGATGCAGCATATGGCTTCATCGCTTTCTGCAGCATCAATAGTGACGAGCATTTCATTTGTTGTACATTTGTTTCCCTCCATGCCCCAGCGATCGGTTATGTTATATTCAGGTCACGAACCGCTCACTTATATCACGGCTGTCTACTCCCATTGAACGCGTGGAAACTAGGTCCTCCGCCCAAAAATTTTGAAATGGTATGCTGTCCCATAGCAACGAACCTGACAACCGATGTCCTTTGGAATGCGCTATACACTAAGCACACTGAGTACAATAAACACCTATAAGCCATACTATGCTAAAGAAACACCTCTGACCTTCCTGTAATCATATAAATCACGTGGCCTTACCGTACAAAAACGTGTCAGTTTAGTGAATGGAAGTGAGGGACTTATTTCAGCGCGCATGGACCCCGTGAGTTCTAATGGCTATAGCCACTCTCACAAAGTTCCATGGGCTATAAAACAACGTTTTCCGTGTACGTCTTGTCTAGTTTTGCTTCTTTTTATTCCACGCATGCGGTCTCGGATTTTCTGAAGCAGTTTTCAAACGGTCTAAAAGTAGCCATTTTGTTGGTTATTTGGTTATGAAGTGCGAAGTGATGTTATGCTTTTCGCTTCAGCAGGCAAGAGGATCTCACATGCATATGAGCGAGTGTGGAAAATGATAAAACTTGAAGCTTTTCTGATGTGTACTACAGCTCAGGAGATTGAAGACGAAGGTGCAGTGGATTGCTGGTTGAAGATGTAAGTACACAAAGTATTATGATTTTATTCTTTTTTGTGGAGGAGGGATAGCAGCTACAACTTGTGGGGAAATACTTATTAGGTGTTCCTTCACTATACATAGGAGATGCTGCACTTTATCAGTAATTGCAGTGTATGATAGGCTAAGTCGTGTGAACTTAGCATGAATGGACTCAGCCCCTTGTTCGCCAAGTAGGCCAAATCCAACATGGAAAGACTTTGCCCATGGAACAGCATGGTCTTCCAATACATGCATTTTTATGGGGACTGTTGCCTGGGGGAAGGATTCACGGAAGAACGTCATGAACTCTCCCACAGCCTCCTCTGTAAAAAACAATATTGTTGGCTTAGTTCACATGAACACCTGAAGGTCCATTACCAACCTAAGGCATGAGCTTGTGTCTCATCAATGAAATTGTGGTCGTAGATGTTATGGCATCTTGCAAACATTGCGAATACCTTAACCAGGATCTCAGTACGATGTTCTGCCTGTGTAGATCGATGAGGCAATTTATTCTTGGCTGTTTCACATAGAGACCCGCACAACTTCTAAATGTTGCATTCCTGAAAAAGTGTAGGAGATGTCTCATTCATGTGTTTGTACATATTACACTTGTGGTACCTTTAGAGCCTTATGCACATGATTTCCAACAAAAGCACCACTAAAGTACTGTTGACGGTGCACTCCAACTGACTGTAATGCATCATCCAACGCCTTAACAAAGGGGCCTTCTTTTTTAGAAAACCCCTTTTCCACAATAGCTTTAGATTTAGCTACCTCTGCTTCCTAGCAAAATCATGGCCTGTATTACACATTTTGTATGTTTAGTGCATATGGCTTACTAGTTTTCCAAGATGTTTCTTTTTTTCTTCACATTGCACAAAAAAATCAGCGGTGACTGGGTCTTTCTCCCAAATCACCAGGGATACATATGTTGTCATTTGCTGCAATACAGCATATGCCTCCTCGGCTTGCTTTAGCTCCGATTGCAATAAGCGAAGCATTTGCAGCTCTTGTCAAAGCTGGAGTGGGCTTCCTCACTTGAAAGCAGGGCTAGTTCAAGGTCAAGGGCATGACACTCATCTTCAAGCAAGCCATAAAGCTTTGTAAAGATGCCCAAAGTGATGTGTAGCCCTGGGGGGCAAACCTTGTGCACGTGTGTTTTGTGGGTGTGTATGTGCACAAGTATGTGTGTGTATGCATGTATGTGTAGTTATGCACAAAAAAAATACGAAATGCATGTTTACCTGTTCAATAGGGATGTTAAATATAGGTTCCGTGATGCAGTTGTAAAAGTGCTGTACTTGTTTCCTGCTCACTCGTGATGCAATGTAGCGCTGATGGTCAGTGCATATGGATTCATATGTTCTTGGTGGTGCATGTCCTCTGGCTGAGAGAGGTTTTACCATGTTCTCATGGAAGACCAAGCAATACAAGCATGGGTAGCATCCTATTACAAAGGTGAAATATTGTTATGCATTTTTTTGGCCCCAGTTTCTCACATACCACTTGCTCCAGATAGCCCATACATTCTAGTAATGAACTCGTAGTCCCCACACATGAACAATTTCAATGTGTATTGCCTGTTTGTGTAATGTTCATTTTATTCTTTATACTGTCATGTTAGATAACTGTTCATACCTCCATTCCATCCCTTGCAGATGTGCTACTTGATCTTTGTAGCGGTCAAGGGCTATATGGAGGTTGGTGACAGTGTCTCCCGCTTCGAAGCAGCAAAACACGCAGGTGTTGTGGACTGAATTAGGCGCTACAACATTCACTATTTGAAAGTTCATTTTGAAGGATTCGCCTCCTTTGTCCCCTCCAATTTTTAGCCATATCTCACTGGCGGGGATGACCCCATCATGCCAGGTAAGCCGTCCACTCCTGCATTAGGTTTCAAAACAAATTAATTGTATGTCGGTGTGTGTCTTAAGCACCCTAACCTTTGATTCTCTTCCAAAAGTTCAACAACCTTTAGAACCAGATCTGGTATGTAAACCAAAGCTGCTCCCCTAAGCTCCTCACCACCAGAAATGGATGGAAATGAAAATAGAGCCATCTCTCCTTTCAAGTTGTCGCCCACAATTCGTCTGCAGATGTTGCGCATCCTCTCCTCCCCAGCTAGAGAAACACCTGATGCTTTGAGCCACCTGAACAAACAATAGGTTAATTTTTATGATGTGTATAAAGTTCTTTACCGTCTTAGAAGCCTCAATCTATTCCAGGGAATAGTAAGGCCAGTTTTAATGGCCAATACTTCAGCTGGGCCAATTGAGACGTTTGTTATCCCTGCCTTCTCCAGTAATGACTTCTTCTCTTCATCATTCAATGTGAGCACCTCACTCTCAAGCAGGGTTGATGGTTCCCCTCCACTGATGACACTCCTAGCTGTGTGCATATCTGAACACCGTGTTTTGACAGTCCTGGAACAAGCAGCTGTAGTTGGATGCCGGGCTTTTGTTAACTTCATGAATATCATTGGCTACAAGGTATGGTGGTCAAACATAACATAACAATTTAAGTGGCACTGAATACGCCTAAGGGTCATTCCGTGTCCTGACACAAATGAATCGGCATGTACCCCTCAGATTTGTGTGCAATTTATCATATTTGCTTGACCTAATATGGATGTTACTTTAACGCATTAATTTTTAAAATCTCACGAGTGGTTTAGGAATTAACACCGTCATGAATAATTAATTGTTTTCCACTTTGAAGACTCATAACTCCCTACTCACAGAATGTGTATGGCTATTGTTGGCATCAAATTGAAGCTCTCTTAGTGTACAATCCAACTATAATATGTTTCTGTGGGAGAGGCGAAAGGGTTAAAGAATAAACGTTTATACAGCACGGTTTTCAATATTTAGGTCACTTGCAGGGTGATACTTACGAATTTTGTTTTTGTATATGAAAACTGTTCATTGTCCTTACATTTTTTAAAAATAAAAAGTTTGAGTATCAGCTAGTTCTGGGAACTGCAGGGGGTTAAAGGGCAAGACGCCATTTTTAATTTCTTGATAGTTGATTTTATCACTAATGAGAAGTAAGTGTTTGTTTAGATACGTCTGAAGGGTATTACATAATACTGTCGTCAACTATCACAACAGTAAGAAAGGGTGTTGGTAATTTTAAAAAATGATTTTTAGTACATCGAATTGCGCATTTATTGGAAACCGTGAAGCCTTCTAATGGGATCGTTGCTTAGGTAAGCGTGCTCGTTATAACTGTCATAAGTGGTTACAGCTCAAAAGGAACAACGAGGTTTAACTGAACCGGCGGTGGGACCTATTCAACCGACTCAAGAAGCGGTGGTCCCTCAACCTGTTCATACGCCGGATGACGGCGCACCGGGGATCCCACCGCGGCACCACTACCCCCGGTGCCATTAGTTGAACAACCCGCGGTACCACTACCACTTGCCGAGCCTCCTGAGCAACTACCAGAGGTCCCAGCTGCCGTAGCTGACGTACCAGTAGCACCCCTGCCGCCCTTCGAATTCCACATACAGCGCGTCGATATGTTCCTCGACGCGCTGTATGTGGAAGGGCGGCAGGGGTGCTACTGGTACGTCAGCTACGGCAGCTGGGACCTCTGGTAGTTGCTCAGGAGGCTCGGCAAGTGGTAGTGGTGCCGCGGTGGGATCCCCGGTGCGCCGTCATCCGGCGTATGAACAGGTTGAGGGACCACCGCTTCTTGAGTCGATTGAATAGGTCCCACCGCCGGTTCAGTTAAACCTCGTTGTTCCTTTTTGAGCTGTAACCACTTATGACAGTTATAACGAGCACGCTTACCTAAGCAACGATCCCATTAGAAGCCCAGCAAAAAGTTCTTGGACAAGATTCCTGCCCAAGATCTTGACCAACTTGCCCAAGATCTTGCCCAACTTGCCCAAGACTTGCCCAAGATCTTGCCCAAGGTGCCAAGATTATGCCGGCCAATTTCTGGCCAAGATCTTGGCCAAGATCTTACCCAAGATATGGCAAGATCTCAGCCTCCTGGCAAGATCTTGCTCTTCTTGGCAAGAACCTTGCCCAAGAACTTTTTGCTGGGAAGGCTTCACGGTTTCCAATAAATGCGCAATTCGATGTATTAAAAATCATTTTTTAAAATTACCAACACCCTTTCTTACTGTTGTGATAGTTGACGACAGTATTATGTAATACCCTTCAGACGTATCTAACAAACACTTACTTCTCATTAGTGATAAAATCAACTATCAAGAAATTAAAAATGGCGTCTTGCCCTTTAACCCCCTGCAGTTCCCAGAACTAGCTGATACTCAAACTTTTTATTTTTAAAAAATGTAAGGACAATGAACAGTTTTCATATACAAAAACAAAATTCGTAAGTATCACCCTGCAAGTGACCTAAATATTGAAAACCGTGCTGTATAAACGTTTATTCTTTAACCCTTTCGCCTCTCCCACAGAAACATATTATAGTTGGATTGTACACTAAGAGAGCTTCAATTTGATGCCAACAATAGCCATACACATTCTGTGAGTAGGGAGTTATGAGTCTTCAAAGTGGAAAACAATTAATTATTCATGACGGTGTTAATTCCTAAACCACTCGTGAGATTTTAAAAATTAATGCGTTAAAGTAACATCCATATTAGGTCAAGCAAATATGGTAAATTGCACACAAATCTGAGGGGTACATGCCGATTCATTTGTGTCAGGACACGGAATGACCCCTAACCGTCCCTCCTGTAGCCAGCTGTACTGTGGCTTGATCAGGGCTGGTGGAGATGGCCCTCTTCAATAATCCCGCTGCTTCTCTTTCCTCACCAACAGTAAGGGATTGTGTGCACTCATGTTCTTCATAGTACCCAGCCTTTACATCCCTATGGCACACTACGCACTGAACCAGTACATCTTTTAGCAGCAGTTGTATAAGGTTGGATGCTGGTCTGATCTCAGTGGGGACCAAGCCACCATCCAGCAAGCAGCAAGGGCACACTGTGGCTGAGGCTGTCACTCGCTGTACAATGCAACTGGTGCAGGCCAGCTTTCCACATGGTAGCTCAAGGGGCTGTGAAAGCACGTTTGCACATAACACACATTTCAACTCATCGAGGACAGTCGTGTTTTTCTGGCTTGACAATGGTGGGTACGGCTCCCGTGAGAAGACTGGAGGAGGGGCAATTTTCCAAAGGTGTGCAGCTACCATGTTTGGTGTGAGGCCTGGTTGACGTCCTCTGCCAACAGTGAGCTTTCTGGAGTTACCTCCTTTTGCAATAACTTTGAAGTGCTCACACACCTGTGTATTGCATATGATGTTACATGTGTGAACTCTAGCAGGGATGTATAGATATATGTACCTTACACCCTTCATTTCTATGTTCCTCCCATTCAAATGGTGTCAGTGTACACTTATGGTGCACTTTTTCTGCCCTGGCACGGATGATTCTCTTCATTGACAGGTGACAGCACTCACAAAAGCGTTCTGGGTGCATGTGAGCATTGTCAGTGGAGGTGTTGATTGCAAAAGCTGTTAACAGGTCATCTGTGAATCCTTTGCACTCATAAGTGCTCTTCTTTTGCCCACTCTTCATTAGCCTCTTTCCACAAACTCTGCAGTGCAGCGACAGTTGTTTTGTGTGGTAATCCATCCCTGTAACCCGCAACATGCATCGATTATTCATAAGATACACTCAAGGTTTTTCTGGTGACAGAAAATCCGAGACCAGATCTGGTTCGTCAGTTCCGTTACTGACATGCCTTGGCTTGACCGACAGACTAGTCTTACCTCCAGATCAACTTTGGCTAGCCCGTTCTATTCGATCTCGTTCCCCACCTAACCGAAATAAGTACCGCATGGGGTTGTAAACACGGCTTGCGCATACGGTAGGCCTGAAATTTGGAAAGTGCGTGAGGACTATAAATAAAAGAGCATGAAAGGTTGTGTTGTATATTAGTTTAAAATATTGCATTTACTGCTTCTTCTGAGAAGTTGTGAGCTTTGAAACATAAGCATTTTTAATGAGGTGTTTCTTCGTTATCTATTAGACAGGTACCGTAATGTTCTAATTATAAACCTAGTTTCCAGCCGCATACAACCGTGTTATTGAAGCACGATTTCAACTGAAACATTAATTGATTTCTTTTTTTTTTTTTTTTTTTTTTGGGGGGAGATGTTGCCATAGATAATAGCTTTCTCTGTAGTTAGGTAGGGGGTCTGGAAGGTCGCTGTCAGCTCCTAGTAACCCGGACAAGGAGATCGCGCGCTCCTAGATCTGCCACTGCAGAGGGAGCCAAAAAGAACACATCCAAAGTTACGTAGCCATAAGTCAGATCACACGTGATTATAATTGGGCACTGTCCTTATAAGGCTTGTCCCTGTCGCGCATATCGTATATACGACTTTGTGATTGTCCGCTTCGAATTCTAATATAGAACGACCGCATTATAAATGTGGATATGCACGCATGCATGGGGAAAAGTAGCAAAAGAAAAGGAACGTTAATTTCCCAGCTGTCATACTCATAGCGCCACCACGTGGTCGAATATACAAAGCTCTAGGCCTATAGTGGCCTTACTTATACACGTGGCCTTCAGTGATGCCTTAGTTTTTCAGAAAGCAAACACACGTAGGGTTAGTCTCGTACCCAGACCCATGACGTCACAGCTGCGGATGGATTACATCACCGCTACGCTCGAGCGTAGCGGTGATGTAATCCATCCGCAGCTGTGACGTCATGGGTCTGGGTACGAGACTAACGTAGGGTAGCGTAGGTAGTGATCGCCACCTGCGATAACGTTAGGAGTGTTCGCCACCCCCCTGTTTATTCTACAGAGCAACGTTACTTGCGTAAAACTGTGTATGGTACTAACAAAGGAGCCTATTAGGGTTGTTTTAAACTCATATAGAAAGATCCAAACTTATTATTTTTGTTTTTATACGCTATTAAAAGTGCGGGTTGCGACTACTTTCCCCTGGCGAATATACCTGACGCTACCCTAGTTACGTATACTGTTTATCGAATAGATCTAGGACTGCTCAGTGTTTGACAGACCATAAACTTCAAACGGCTTAGTATCGATCCAAAAAGATGCACTCTTATATAGTTCCAAACAAAGAACATACCCAATTTGCGTGCTGTTAAGTTCGCTACTTCCAGCTCTGCGCGGCCAGAAATAATTTACTGTCACGGGCGTTTATTAATTTTTAACCTTATTCAACTGAACTAGGTACCCTCATGACCAAAAGTGCCCCAGGAAGTCAGGGGAAGAAGCCTATGAGCGTCCGAAATTTCTTGACATGGTGATATGGCATCACTCTCAGTACATAACCACTAACACCAAGCTAAAGAAGCACATATAAACTATAGGAGTACGAGTGTGCATGCTAGTAAGACACAGCGTAAACAGTTCACTCCATTTTTTTAAATCCAGCTGCTTATCGAATGAATATAAACATTTGGGCACGCTAATTAGGAGATAATTGCCCGCTTGAAATGCTGCATTCTGATTGGGCTGCAATCCCGTTGCAGCATTAACGAATCGGTACATTTGATATCCGGACACTACGGCACACCAAGGTTGGGCTTAGACCTGGTGTGTGAAAATTAAAACAAGTATAGAAGGGAGAAACAACATAGGTTTCGCGGCAATGAACATGTATATAATTTTGCATGGTGCAGCTGCCGAGGCTTTAGGCCGCTCAAAATTCCCCTACAATGCCTGGAAATCATGCACCATCTTATCCAACAGATCTGCCCTCTGCCCTGTAACAAAGGAATACCACCGAAGCCCACATACGTACAGTGTGATAAAATCCCCTTCCTCTTCCTGCATGAATCACTAAAGTTTTATTATCACGGGTTATATATCGTATGTGGCATCCAGCTGCGCTCAAATGAGAGCAGTTCGCTGCACAACAAAAATGAACCCCCCCCCCCCCCAGGCCCAAAAGATGTATGAAGTGTCACAGCACACTTCTACATGAATGCAGAATCACAATATTATTCCACACCACACCACATACACACACACACACACACACACACACACACACAAACACATGCACACACATGTACACAAAATGGTTCTGCAACACAACGGTTCTGCAAGACAGTCCTCGAGTAGGGTTCAAAAGGTTCTTGGAATGGCAAGCCTTGAAGCCAGATAAAAGTAACGCTACGGGAGCGGTAATTGTTCCCTATAAAAATTTAACCTTATATCTGAAAATTAATCATTGCTCAGTACAGTAATAGATATACTACAGTGATAAATCAAAATACGGTACGTAAATGTGTACACGTGTACACATACGAGTATACGTGTACACATACGTATGAGTATACGTGTACATATACGTGTATACGTGTACATATAATATGTGATACGTGTACATAGTAAAACCTTATCAGACGCACCCAATCCACGTATTACAAAGGAAACTCCCGCAGTGAATTCCCCCGGCCGAAATACCGCCGCCGGCAGCTATGAAATTACTCGCGCTATTGTCTTTGGCAGCCGCATGCACCAAATTACGACACAGCAATATCAATTTCTTCGCCAAATACAATGCTTTATCTGCTCCCTATCAGCGCCACGCCATGCATGCCGGGCCCTTACTCGACGCCGGAAGCAGGTCAAAACATTGATATAAAAATGGAAGTTCTCTGCACCTCGAGACAATAATTGCCAGGTAAGTCAGCTCGTACTAGTCGTGCCTAAAATGTCTGGACTCCATTACAAGAAAGATGGAAGCCTCGACATGCGTTATAGCTCATCAAAGGCTTACGCATCCTCTTCCTCGTCGTCTTCATCTTATTCCGGTTATACTGGAACTGGAAGTTATGGCGCATCAGCTTCCTCAAGTACCTACAGTTCGCAACCGACCGCTGCCGCTTCTAATAGCAGCTATTACAGTGCTTCAGCTGCCGCTTCTCCCACCCAACTGCACTACAAAAAAGACGGAACCCTTGACATGCGCTATAATAGTAGCTACAGTGCTTTAGCTGCCGCTTCTCCGACCATCCCAAAAGTGCAGGCAACGAGCGACGAACTGCACTACAAAAAAGATGGAACCCTTGACATGCGCTATAATAGTAGCTACAGTGCTTCAGCTGCCGCTTCTCCGACCATCCCAAAAGTGCAGGCAACGAGCGACGAACTGCACTACAAAAAAGACGGAACCCTTGACATGCGCTATAAGAGCAGCCAAAATGCTTCAGCTGCCGCTTCTCCGACAGACCAGAAGGTACAGAAAACAAATGGCGAACTTCACTACAAAAAAGATGGAACCCTTGACATGCGATTCAGCTCATCAAAACTTGAAAATTTTCGACGTCTGCAGATTGGGGAGCAAAGATTAAATTCAACCACAACAGACGCATCAATACCAAGTGACATTCCAAAAACTAAGCAAGGCTGCCCTGACATGCGGAACCCAAAGGCTAAAGAATGGGTCCAGCAAGAGGCAGCAAAGTTAAACAGTGCAGACAAGGTGCCTTCATGGATTCCAAAGAAGAAAGATGGCACCGTGGATTACAGTAAGCCTATAACAAAAATCTTTATGGCTGCACGCCGTCAGCAAAAAGAACAGCAGTGCAACCAGTACCCTGACCAACAAGATGAAGAGTTCATGCCTCGAGAACAATACTACGTGGAGAAACAGAAGGACGAGGATTTCAACATGGCAGTGTACCGGGAGAGGCAGATGGAAGTAGACATCCCTCCAGAGCTTCCACTTATGCCTAACTACGATGACGTTGACGTGCCTCTTATTGACTTTGAGAGCATGGATATTGATAAGTCTGAAGAGCTGGGCCATGGTTCGTTTGGCATGGTGTACAAAGGACGCTGGAATGGGTTTGACATTGCAGTTAAATGCTTGCACATACAGAAGCTGACCAAGCATGAGAAGGATGACTTTGTGAAGGAAATTGAAATTCATGCACTCCTGGGTAACCATAATAATATTGTTTATCTCCATGGATACTGCCTGGAACCTCCAACGCTAGTCATGGAGTACGTCCAACTAGGCAGTCTTAATTTCCTGCTTCACTACTGCACTGATAAAGAAATTGAAATTAAAATGACTGATGGTCGCATTAAGAAGAGGATCCTTATTGGCATTGCTCAGGGTATGGTGCAGCTGCATGCTACCAGGATCATCCATGGCGACCTGAAGCCACAGAATATATTAATAACTGATGACTATACAGCCAAAATAGCCGACTTTGGACTTGCAAGGCTTCGTGCAAAGACGTCAACCTCCGTCTCTTCCAAAGTGCTGGATGGCTCGGGCGAAGGTGGAGCTCGCGGCACTGCAGCTTACATGGCTCCTGAACTACTCGATGGCGGGAAACGCACCAATGAGAAAACTGACGTGTATTCTTTTGGCGTACTGATGAATGAATTGGTGCAGGAGACGGAGCCATTCTATGAGTGCTACGATGAGTTCCACGGAAAGGGACCGTACGCAGCTGCAATGCATGCAAAGGCTGGACATCGCCCTGCAGTGGCCAGTAAGACACCCAAGGCTGTCGAGAGCCTCATTAAGGTGTGCTGGGCCTCAGACCACACAAAGCGGCCACCATTTGATGCCATAGCTAAAACCCTCAGGTCCCTGGAGATTTCCAACTCCTTCTGAGAATAGAACCTCCAACCTAAAAAGAAGAACCCAAAATAATGTGACAAAGACTGCTGTTCAATTAATTCAATGCCAATGCAATGACTTGTATTGATTCTGATGATGATGTGTAAAGTGTAACCAATAAGACATTTGGGACATGAGGTTCATGTACAAATGCAGCATGCATATCCCCCTCCCCTTGCCTGGTTGAAATGATGAGAATCTGTTAGATCAGTGGGAACTGATAACAACTCAGTCTGCATGTGCATAGCATCCTATCAATGAATAGTTAGTGTTGAGATAGCAGTGGGTGTCTTAGGTTCAAGTTATATGGAACAGAGTGTCCAGCAAAATCACCCTTCTGGGTAGTTTTTCAAGTTTTCAATTTTTTTCATTTTCTGTGAGCTTCTACAAATGGTCCTTACGCATCCTTTATTAGCCTATCCATCATAAAGTTATTACACACTGAATTTATAATTAGCCATACATTTCAATGCGAGCGTTACTTTTTTTTTGCTTGTCCTGGAATGTTTGAAAAAGTATCACAATGGTGATTTTGCTGGACACTGTTCCTATTATATATATATATATGGAACAGTGTCCAGCAAAATCACCATTGTGATACTTTTTCAAACATTCCAGGACAAGCAAAAGAAAAGTAACGCTCGCATTGAAATGTATGGCTAATTATACATTCAGTGCGTAATAACTTTATGATGGTTAGTCCAATTTAGGATGTGTAAAGACCATTTGATAGAAGCTCTTTGGAGTTCACGGAAAATCAAAAAAATTTGAAAACTTGAAAAACTACCCAGAAGGGTGATTTTGCTAGACCACTGTCCCAATTATTTCCATAGTTTGGCTGGTACATGCACCTGAAGTAGGCTCATTAATTTCCTTTTCCCATTGATAATTGGCCTTGAAATACATTTATACGCACATCACCACAAGTGACATGCAAACCCATCTTACACGACGATGTACAAGAGTTATTCTGTGGTGTCACAGACAGCAGGTGGAACGGTTGCTGGCCTATGATATAATCAACCTTGACATTCCAGCAAAGGACAACTTAATTAGTTGCAGTTCAATCACTGGACTGCAATACCTGGCCTGGTCTGCATTCCAAGTCGACGACCAGGTGATCAACGTGAGGTGCGTAGGACTTAACGTGCTCCAAGTGTCTCACCACCACAGTCCACCTCGTGCCTCCATTGCACTCTGCCAGCAGTGACTGCACCCTGTCGGCGACATACGCTGCCCAGTCCAACCAAGGCCGGTTGCCATGGTTAACGGCTCCTCTCTCTGTTCCACCACAGGCAGTTCCGTCTCTCTCGCTGGCACTATGCAGGGGTACCCTCCTCTCTTTAGCCTCAACATGCCTCCCCTCCAGCATGGCCGCAGTGGGCTCCTCCCACAGGTTCTTCTCATTGCACCGCGACGTCCCGGGCTTCGAAGACACGTTACCGTGGACGTGCATCCACCCACCTGTGTCAGGCCTGAGGGAGGCACAGGCGGCTGGCCAACCTCCTTCACTACTGGGCAGGAGACCTAGATTAACCCTTTCGGCTATCCCCCTGGGCGCAACCTATGAACACACACATTGCACACTGCTCAGTGACTATGTATATAATGAGTGCTGAAATTTGGGCTATTCCATTTAATGACCGTACAGGGGTACGGATGACACTACAATAAACCACCCCGGACAGTTAATAAATCCCCCTGGATATTATGAATATCAAAGCTAACCACCGTTAATAACTATTTTTTCCGTCCGTACCACTGTACGGTCATTGAATGGGATAGCCCAATGTGTCCACCCACCTGTCTGCAGTCGCCGAAGTGGATAATGCATCGCTCCTCCACCCCGTTGGCTCTCAGCCCTCGCCTCAGACCTTCCGCGGCGTCCGGGTTCCACTCGCAGGCGTGCACGGACTTGGCTCTCCCGTGCACCAGGAATGGCAGCGTGAAGTAGCCGACACCCGCGTACAGGTCCACCACGGTCTCACCCGAACAGTCCAGCTTGGCGAGACGAAGTTTCTCCGTCACGTTGCCCGCGGAGAACATGCATCTGGTCACGTCGAACACGTACGTGACGTCATTGTCTACATGTTCCACCCAGCCGTCCAGCCCGTACACCAGCTGGACCGATGAGGTCCTAAACCTGTCGCATGTGACCGCCCTGTTGAGGGCTACGCGCTCGCATCGGAGGGCTTTGCAAACCTCCCGCCAGAGGCGGTCGCCAAGGCTACGCCAGACCGCCGTTGTGGAGAACGACCCTTTCGACAGTACCAAGAGGTCCCCGTGACGCTCCCACGAGTCCGGGAGCTCTGCCAGTAAACTGCTTTTGTCCGTGACTCCTTGCTCATCCAGAAGTCCGCAGACAGCTCCTTGTAACTTAACATATTCTCTAGTATTTAGCGCCCTCTTGGATGGCGGCAAGACGGCATTTAGCGGAGTGCAGCTGGACCAGGGTTCTGGTAACGTGCCATGTTCATCCACGTGACTCTGGAGCGCTGCGACACCGTCTGGGGTGACCGGTACGGCGAACCCGCCTCCCGGCAGGCGCGATATCCTCCTCGTCCCGTCGTAAATTCCCGCATTTTCTAAAGAAGTTCTGAGCCGATTAGGTTTAGTGCGTTTGCACAGTTGAGCTTACTTGATCGCCTTCACATTAGCGGACTGATACACCCCGATGGAGTCAAAGCTTGCCATGTGCGTCATGGAGTAGGCGGGGCTTCCTAACTTTTAATTAATAAAATTTTGTTGGGGGCGAGTAACATGGCGAAAAATATCAAAGTGAACGAAGGAGACTGGATATGTGCCGATAAATCGTAAGTAGCTTAAGCTAGCCACTTTGAAGTGAAGGTGTTTTCTTTTTAGCTTTGTGTGTGTGTGTGTTGTATGTGTGTGCGTGTGTGTGTGTGTGTGTGTGCGTGTGCGTTGGAAGCCAGTTCGTGGGACAGTGGCTTGGCCGCTCTTAATTTACGCGGATTGTATGTTCTCTTACCCCAGCTGTGGCAACATCAATTACTCCTGGCGTGATACTTGCAACAAATGTGGGAAAGGTTCGTTAAACTTTTTTGCCACACGGTCTTCGTCGTAGCATCTCTTCCCCAGTCCTTTACTAGCACATAAAGGTGGCCAAGGCAACATTTTGCCTGGATGGTCGGCCATCATTGCCATTTGAAAACTTGGATGGCTTTCAATTTCTTAAGCTGGGTTTACAATGTGACGCTCGCTGAATGTTGCGTCAGCGTCAGCGTCTGCAATTCGTGACGCCGACGCTGGAATAGAACACCAGCGTCACGCACGTCACGTCACGTCAGCTGGGGTATACAATAATTGTTTACAATATGACGTTTCAGCGACGCTGATGCTGACGCTGACGCAACATTCAGCGAGCGTCACATTATAGTTTTACTTTGTCCTTGTAGCAGCACGGTACACGGGAGGTGTTTATATTTTCTTGCGCAATAGTATATTCCAGTGCATTTCCGTATGTGGTTATACAAGTACGACACCTACTTACCCTCGTGGTTGCAATAACTAACTACTGACCATAGCGAGTGCCCCCCCCCCCCCCCCCCCCCCGTTCATGTACATGCCAATTAGAAGTGTGTGCACATGTGTGTGGGCATGCATGTGTGCTCATGTTTAATATGTGTATATAGATTTTCATCTACATAACTGCACATCTGTATGTATTATGGCTCAATAAGAATAAGTGTGTGTGTGTGTGTGGTGTGTGTGTGTGTGTGTGTGTGTGTGTGTGTGTGTGTGTGTGTGTGTGTGTGGCTCCTACCCCTTCAGATAAAGGAAAGGTAGACATCTTCAAAAAGACGGGCACAGAGATAGGACGCCAGGCAGCCTCAAAGAGTGGTGGTCTGTTCAGTGCTGAGGACTGGCAGTGTGCAATGTAAGTGGGTCTGGAGCCTGGGTTAGTGGGTCTGGGGCCTGGGTTAGTGGGTCTGGGGCCTGGGTTAGTGGGTCTGGGGCCTGGGTTAGTGGGTCTGTTGGTTGTGTTGTGTGAGGGCATTACTGGTGTGTTGTGTGAGGGCATTACTGGTGTGTTGTGTGAGGACATTACTGGTGTGTTGTGTGAGGGCATTACTGGTGTGTTGTGTGAGGGCATTACTGGTGTGTTGTGTGAGGACATTACTGGTGTGTTGTGTGAGGACATTACTGGTGTGTTGTGTGAGGACATTACTGGTGTGTTGTGTGAGGACATTACTGGTGTGTTGTGTGAGGACATTACTGGTAGGGTGTTAGTTTTTGCATCAGCAGGGTTATGTAACAACAGTCCTGGGGGTGTGGCATGGTTTAATAACCTCGTCCTATATTCTTGCACAGGTGTGGCAATGTGAATTGGGCTCGAAGGTCAGAGTGCAACGTGTGCCATTCGCCAAAGTTTGGGAAGATAGAAGCGCGCACTGGTAAGCTATGATCGACAATTACCTGATGTGTTTTAATTAGTCAATAAGTGTTGCAAATATTGTATTATTAATCGTGACACAATTACTTGTTCAGCGGGACAGTGCACCCTTATAGGTGGTTTTTTAAAAGTTTTTGGTTTTCTGTGACCTGCAAATGATCATTGCACTTCCAAATTTTGTCCATCCATCTTAAAGTTATAAGGCACTGAATTTATAATTAGCCATACCTCTCAATTCGAGTGTTACATTTCGTTTGCTTGTCCTGAAAACAAGGATGGTGATGCTGAGGACACTGTCTCAAAGGATTTTGGTAGTAATTCCTGCAGAGATGAATGAAAATTGTACTGTGTACGATTAGGATTTGTGTGACCTCCCCTCTCCTCTTTCTTACCTCATCCTCACTCCTCTCTTCCCTCCCTCCCTTCTCTTAAGGTGCCGGGGGTGGCTACATGGAGAGAGATGGTGTGGAGTACGTGTCGAGGCAGGCAGTGGACAACGGTGATGATGAGTATGACGATGTTAGTTGACAGCAACATGGTATAGTGACCGTGTGTGGGGGTATAGTGACCGTGTGTGGGGGTATAGTGACCGTGTGTGGGGGTATAGTGACCGTGTGTGGGGGTATAGTGACCGTGTGTGGGGGTATAGTGACCGTGTGTGGGGGTATGTGTCACTTGTGTCATTTTGTGGACTTTGTGTGTGGGTGTGTGAATTTAATTCATTTCCCTTGTTGAAGGTTATCCTAAATTATCCTAAATTATCCTCATGTTTAATGTCTATGGCAACAATTGTCAGTTAGTGTTTGATGGGGTAATTTGGTGGGTTGGAGTATCTGCTATGGGGTGTTCTTATCACATGTGCCATGAGTTGCTGTAATGAGAGGAGGCGAGGTATATCTGCCTTGAGGGTTAGTTTATCTGCTGGGGGGAGAGGGGGGGGGGGGGGGATATATCTGCTGGGGAAGGGGGGGGGGGGGGGGTATATCTGCCATGAGGGTTAGTTTATCTGCTGGGGGGAGGGGGGGGGTGTATATATCTGCTGTGCAAATCGTCGTGTGCACACACGTGGATAATTATCCTCACATCTCTCACCTCCACATCCTCCCACCTCCACACCCTCGTGCTTTCAGTTTGGTCGCAGGAAGAAGAAGAAATACTCTGATTCTGGATCTAGGACAGGAACGGAGTCACCAAGTAACCTCCAGCAGGAGGCTGGAGATGCTGGTGACCAGGGGAAGAGAGACAGAAGTGATACAGATGCTACACAGGTGCTGGAATTTTTTATTTACCCTCCTCCTACCTCCTCTTCCCCCACCTCCTCCCACTACTCCCCACCTCCTCCCACCTCCTCCCACTCTCTTACTACTCCCCACCTCCTCCTCCCACCTCCTCTTCCTCCCACCTCCTCTTCCTCCCACCTCCACCTCCTCCCCTCCCACCTCCTCCCCTCCCACCTCCTCCCCCTCCCACCTCCCACCTCCTCCTCCCCTCCCCTCCTACCTCCTTTCCTATTATTTTTATAGTCAGTCTGCTTCTTCAAATAAATATGGTATTTCAATAACAGGTGTGGGGGTGGTATTTCAATGATGTACTGCAATTCTACAATGCGGTTCTTGGTATTAAATCTGTTCTGGTTTCCTGTATGTATGCCTGTATTCTTGGAAGTATAGCTTTTTTCCCCACAATAGATGAGGAAGGACAGCAGGACAGGGGAAGACGATGATGATGATGATGATGAAGACGATGATGAAGATGGTGACCTGTCCAAGTATGACCTCGTGGATGACGAGGATGACTCCAAATATGACCTCTCTGCTGTTGTCGACAACAAACAGTCAGTACTCCATGTGCATTGTATATACTACTAGCTAATTATTTGCTCTTTTCTCCCTCTTCCAACCTCCTCCTTCCTCCACCCTCCCCCTTCCACTTCCCTCCTCTCCCCTCCTCATCCTCGTTGCTGTTTTGTCGCCAAAAAGACCTTCACAAGGTGACTCAGATGGAAAGCAGAACCAGTCAAGCCGGTTGCAGCCACAGAAATCCACACCACCTTCATCCAAATCTGGTTCACGATCAATTCACTCCAATAGCAATGACTCCAGGTCAGTCAGTCCCTCGGGCCCATCACGGGATCAAAACACTTCTGAACGCCATGTGTCTCGGAGCCGTTCCAAGTCGCCTTCATCCAAGAGAAGTGGCCATAAGCATGGATCCAGTTTGCAGCAGTCAAAGTCCAGATCCAGAACGAGGTCAAGGTCAAAGGAGAGGAGTCACTCTCGTGAGTGCAGGAACAGTGGTCACTCCAAATCAAGCCGGAGGAGGTCTCGGAGCGGGTCCCGTTCCCATGATGGAAGCAGAAGGTCTCGGTCTGACGGCCGCTACTACTGAACGCTTGTGTGGAATTGGTCACAGGTTACCTTAATAGTGCTCACGATAATGCAACACTCTGCATGCATTGTTCTTGATCTCAAAATGACCGAGTTTTCTTTATCCTCTCCCCCTACCTTCCAATGCAGGGGATGTCATCTTGATGGTGAGCTCTTGGGCCCTACAGAGTATAACTATTACCTCCTCCCTCCCCTCTTTTTGGTGCATTGTTCTTCCACTGTGTAAATCTATGTACCAGTAGGACTTTTTTTTTTTGCATCGGTACGCATTGGGTACTTATATTAATAAGTACTTATATTATTCTGTTGATGCGTACACTTTGGGAGGTGACGTTCCTCATACACGTGTGAAAGAATGCAAATGTATTGAGATACAAGGACATAACCGCCTCAGTAGAAACAAGTTCAATGTCAATGACCCTCCCCAGCGGCTGCTGAGTGATGACAGATTTGGTGTATCATCTGCAATCCAGAAATTGCCATAAGCCCCGCCCACTTCCGTTTGTACTGCAAAGCACCATAGGTGTAACGTTGGCCGTGCGTGTTTTCTTCGCGTAGGCTAACGTGTCCCTAATGGTATCTGTACACACCAAGTGCCCCGGGCTATGCAAGGAACTACGTCACTGCTGACAAATTGGGCTATGACGTGTACAACTCACATTGCATTACGCGACGTCACTCTAACGTTTGAAGTTGTAATATTACGCGACGTCACACTAACGAATACCAGGGTGAAAAACAAGTCCATCTGCTCGGCAATTTAAACTCTTCAACCCGTGGGCTACTTAATACTGATTGTACAAAGCATCCCACACGGGAGCCACTCCCCCCTGAGAGACGAAAATTTCAACACCGTAATCTTCGGGGGGAAGGGAAAAAGTACAATTAAAAAAAAAAAAAAAGAATAACGTTTTAGTAAGATAAGATGTGCAAAGAAGGAAGATAAACATAGGTGTGTGTGCGTGTGTAAGAGAGAGAGAGAGAGGGAGAGATCACCAAGGTCACGTATTCAAGAGGGGGTGTCCATCCTGATAGAAGCAGTTCATGGGCTGCTGCATCCCCATGGAGGCGTGGCACTGCATCATCCCCTGAGGCACGTACTGCTGCATCCCGGGACCGCTGCTGTATCCGTTGTACTGGATGGGATAAGGTACCTGCTGCTGCTGCTGTGTCATGGCCGCTACGTTGTACAGGTTGGCACACTGCATGGGCTGCATGGGGGAGAGGACCACCTGCATGGGGCTGGAGGGACTGGGCACCCCACCGCCAGGGGAGTGCATGGAGATGGCCCTACCGGGGGCCACAGCCTGGTAACTGGAGGGCGAGTGGGTGTGTAGGTGTTGGTGGTGGGTAGGGGAGGGTAGGTGGAGCATGTGGTGGTGGTGCTCCGGGGAGGGGATCATTGGAGAGTGGATGTGCATGGAGTGGGGACTCCGAGGGGCCTGGAGGAGGCTGTGCGACGAAGGAGGGTAGGAGGTGGGCATTTGATGGAAATAGTTCACGTTGGACGGTGCGTTGGGTGGTGCAAAGTCCTGTCTTTCGTCCTGGGCACCCGTGACAGTTGGGTTGGGACTCTTGCTTGGCTTCTTCAAGTTTTTGACTTTGGTGATCTTAGATGGTTTGCTGTCCCCACCACCACCTCCACCACCTTCAAGCTTGGGTACTGGTTTGGGACTAGAACCATTGCTGTAAGCCAGGGGCTGGATGGTCAAACAGCAGTCCAAGTTATCTTCTGTGCCTCCATCTTCAGAATCGTTGCGTGGCTATAAGGAAGTCTTAGATTACAGAGCGCATATTGTGTGCATGTGTGTGTGTGTGTGTGCATGTGTGTGTGTGTGTGTGTGTGTGTGTGTGCGTGTGCGTGTGTGTCTGTGTGCATGTGTGTATACCTTCTTCCTCTGGTGCTGTAGATGGATTTTACAGTGCTTTCTCAGAGAGCTAGGATCTGTGTAACGTTTATTGCACCCAGGAAAGTTGCACGTGTAAGGTTTCTGCAGTGGGGAAAAATACAGACACATAGTTACAGGAGTGCAGGCACTGGATCTTATATGCACACATACAGGCCACACAGACACACACAATTAGCAGTCACTCCCACCTGGTCATAGTGGGTCTTCTGATGCTTGGAGCGGTCAGACGAGTTTGAGAAAGACTTGTTGCAGCCATTGTACTGGCACAGGTATGGCTTCTCCCCTGTGTGTGTCCTGAGGTGTATCTTGAGGTTCTCAAGTCTGGAGAAGGCCTTTGTGCACCCGGCATACTGTGAGGGGGGTGGAGTCAGGGCATTTTACTCTTGTTAATTGGTTACTGTACGCCCACACATTTAATTTGTGGGGGACATGTGGGTACGGTGATGCAGTAATCATGGAGCCAAACACCCGCAAGCGTATTGCGGCAGCTGCCCTTTGCAGGCGTCTGGCCACAAAGGGCAGGGTGTCATTGTTTACACAGTAAAGTGGGTGACAGAGTGAGAGGTGGGCGGGGCACGTGGCAGTGGGGGGCGGGGCAGAAGACAATAGCGTTAATCTAGGTGTCATCCTCTCCTCTCCCCCCCCATCCCAATACACCCACCATAGGCATGAACAGGTTAGGTGCACACACACACACACACACACACACACACAGCACACCCTCCACCCCCACACATTCATGTCCCCATTCCATAGAAGAGCATTGCTGATGCTATACATGTGATGAATCACATGCACAGTGGGCAGCGGTGCCCCTTGTTTAATGATACCAGGAGGAAAAGGCAATTTGTCACCTCTTGGGAGAGCATGCCATGTTTTCTGTACAGTCATTTTATCAACAAGTACAACAGCAGGGCAGCTAGGTATGAATCCGATTGGTGGAACTGCATTCAGCGTACAGTTTCTCGTCATGAATAAAAGCAAAATACCAGTGTTGCTTTAGCAACTGCCGCCAGACATACAGACATACAACAGGTATATGTTAGATCAAGGGTGAGAAAGGTGGAGGTGGTGATATCATGTGTTGTTCAGCGGTGGTGAGAATAAAAACAGTGGGCCAGACAGGGTAATGGACCGGGGATGAGGGGCGGGGGCGGGGCGGTGGGATTTGGGGGGGGAAGCCTGATTAATACTGATTATTACACTCAAGAATTCTTTGCCACACAATTGTATAGCAATTATTGTATAGCAATTATTTGATAGCAATTATTTGATAGCAATTGATAAGCGTGCTACCTGCCTCCTGATCACACCAAAGGGCACCAATATGCTTGGCATCTATGCAAAATTGTATTAAAAACCAATGTTTGTCAATCAATTACCTACTTTCAAAGGCACCAACCCCAGAGCCTAAACCAAACACAAAACCTTAGCAACGCACAAAACGCTTGCACATCAGAGAGCTCACCGTGCACTTGTTGGGCTTCTCCCCAGAGTGTATGCGCATGTGGATGAGCAGTTTGTAGCGGGCATTGAATGGTTTTCTGTTCCTCGGGCAGGACTGCCACTGGCACGTGAACACGTCCACCTTACCCTTCTCTATGTGGTGGGTTTCTATGTGCTGGACCAAGTCATCTTGCTCCTCAAACGTCCTCCCGCAGTTATTCCACATACAGATGAGGGGGTCACTCAGCTCCTCCAGGGCCTGGGGCTGAGGCACAGAGGCGGAGTTTGTGCTCTTGCAGCTGAGACAGTCGTAGTCCATCTCCATCACGTCTGCAGCATGTTGCACGGCCAGGTTCGGATTGTCGTCATCCACAGAAGCGGACTGGGTAGGAGGCTTGTGGATCGTTATCTGATTGGTGATGGTGGTGATGGTGCCATTGCTATGGTGCTCGTGTTCAACGGAGGTCTTTCTCCTCTGCACAGTGTACTGACCACCTCCCGGTACCTGCCCGGCATAGTTGGAGGGCGTGGCCGAGAGGGGAAGCGTTTGCTGCACCGTGAGGTGGCCAATTGACCCGAGGGGAGGGTTGGGAGAGGTGGTAGTCTGGTAGGGGTAAGGCGAGTTGTTGATGATGGCAACAAGCGAGTTGGGGGACGACCGGATGAGCGAGTTGAAGTCCAGCAGGTCCGAGAGCGGGGAAGAGGAGAGGGCCCTCTTCCTGGAGAGGTGGTGGGCAGAGTGGAGGGGGCTGATGATGGAGGGGAGGGAAGGGACGTCGAGGTAAGGGGACAGAGAATGCAGAGGCGGGATCAGCGGTGAGGGATTGGTTTCGTCCAGGTCCACGTTGCTCCCGACGTTGTAGCCGAGGTTGTACAGCGGGGGAAGCGAGAGTCGGTGCTGCGGAGTCTTGTTCCCGGGAGCGCTCTTGCAGGGCGCGTCGATCAACGACAGGCGCGAGAGAGGAGACCTGGGCGTGAGACGGACCGACGATACATCCGACAGCGACGGCGATTGCGGGCTGTAGCCCACGCTGCTGCCGCCACCGCCACCTCCGCCCGGGAGCTGCAGGAGTTGCACGTTACTTCCCGTGCCATGCAGCTGCTTCTGGCGCATGTGCAAAGGTGCGCCACCGCCTGAAGCGTCCCTCAGACTGCAGTAGGAGTTGTAGAAGACTTGGTCCTGCCTCAGAGCGTACACATCATCCGGGTGCTGCTGCTGGTGCTGGTGGGGGACGGGGAAGTGACCGTTAGCCACGACGTTCCTGTGTTGGTTGATTTGCGGGAGAGCGAAGCCTCCCAACTGCTGAGCGGTCGTGTCCGGCGGGCACGGGGTCCCGCTGTGAATCATGATTGGGGGAACTGCATGTTTGCGCGAGGGTACTTTCCGCTCTTCCATTCGAAGGAAGCAGAGAAAACAAAAAACAAAAAACAACGAGAGCACAGGAGGACTTGGAAGACTGCGTGCACACAACTCTTCGGAGGTTGTAGCTTTCACACCGTCACAGTTTCAGCTACACAATCAGATTTCATTGGTAAAATTTTAAATAAAATTTAAAAAAACAAGACGGTTAACAGTCAACCTTTCTACTTCTGAAACATTCTCCTACCGTACGGTGTATTTCAGCTCGAACCACTTACTCTATTCATAACGGTTCCAATTACGTGACGTCAGGTATAACATGGCTTCCGAAAGGGAAGATGTAAGCGAGCCTCGTACAAAAAAGAAGTGTCGCGTTTGTTACGATTTCAAGAGCTGGTCAAAGCTACAGAACACGAGAGCTGTCGTAAGTGATGTCTAGCGCGTAATTTGCCTCACCCTTGTCAGTAAACATGAAAATATGCCCCCCCCCCTCCCCCCCCGAAATTATTTTTTAGATGCATTTTGATGCTGAAGGCGAAACTAGCGACACTAATTCATAACTACTAGTAGTGACCTCATCTGTATTTTCAGATGTGGAAAGCCCGAGGCTTTCCAGTATTTATATATTGCCGTGAGAGACCACTCCTCGCGGCCATTGTTGTCGTATCGCCCTTTCAGGCCCTCAAAGGCTTAGGCACTCCCAGTCGACCGCAATATAACCGCATTTTTTACAATCTCTTGACCAGAAGGAGTGTCCACCTGATAGAGCTGAACTTGGAAGGTCGACCTGGACCCTCCTTCACACAATGGCTGCGTACTACCCAGACAGACCTTCTCAGCAGGAGCAGAGTGAGATGACCCAGTTCATCCACCTCTTCTCAAAGTTCTACCCCTGTGACCACTGTGCTGAGCACATGCGGGAAAGGTATGCCAGTTTCCATAATCCCATAATGTGATTTTTGTATGTGTGTGTGTGTGTGTGTGTGTAGGAGTGTGCATGCATGTTGTGTGCGTGCCTGCGTGTTATGTGTGTGTCTACGTGTTGTGTGTGTGCATGTTGTGTGTGTGTGTATGTGTGTGTGTGTGCACGTTGTGGTGTGTTGCATGTTGTGTATGTGTTGTATGTGTGTGTATGTTGTGTTTTTGTGTCTGAATGTGTGTGTGTGTGTGTATGTGTGTGTGTGTATATGTCTCAGACTCTGCAGGTTGTGTCAGTACGTGTGTGTGCACACATCTGCAGCATTTGCTGTGTGTATCAATCAGCTCAGGGTAAACTGTTGGGGTGAACTTTGGTAGCAGAATTCATTGGTAGCAGTTGTTGGAACATGTCTGGTACGGGTCTGTAGTAGACTGGACGCACATGCTTGTGCATACCTTTGGATGTCATTTGATCAAGTGTCAACCTTTTTAACTTTTTCAGATGTTCATTGATTTTATTGGTATGCAGGGCTTACTACGTAACTCCAGGCTTATTGCGGGGGGTGGAGAAGCAGCATGCTGTAGAATTGTTATTGTACAGTTGTGTGCGTATACACGTGTGCATGGAGGGGTAGCAGCGCGTGTATGTGTGTATGTGTATGTATTTGTGTTAGTCTTGTGTGTATGTGTATGTATGTATTTGTGTGTGTGTGTGTATGTGTTAGTCTTGTGTGTATTAGTTAATGTGTGTATGTGTGTGTGTATGTGTATTAGTTATGTGTGTATGTGTTGTGTGTTTTATGCACGTGTGTTTCTTGTATCTGCACAAGACTGACTTGTGTTACAAAGGAGTTCCACCCAGTTTCATGTCCCGAGTTGGCACAATTTTTTCTTTTCTGGTCGACGTGTAACATTAGGGTCAAAGTGTGTCTACTAAGTAGCCATGTCGAATTCCTTGTAGATTAAAGGACCATCCTCCTGACACTACTGGCAGAGTGCAGTTTTCCCGCTGGATGTGCGAACTGCATAATGACGTCAACAAATTACTGGGCAAGAAGTCCTTCGATTGCAGGCGGGTGGACGAGAGATGGTTGGACGGGTGGAAAGATGGCTCGTGCAATTAAAAATTTTAAAAATTTGTCTTTCGTTTTCTCCCCTTGTTTTTTTTTTTTTTTTTTTCAAACGTGAAACGGCACGTGCAACAAGCATTTTTAAAAACGTGCTTGGGAAGGGTAGGGAGGTGCTTGAATTAAACATTAAAATAAAAATGGTTCCGATGATCGTGCAATTAATACTGCTCTTGGCGGCATTTACAGATGCATCCGAGCTGGACGTACTAGTTGACGTCCAAGATGGTTCTTATCAGATCGTTGTGAACGGCGTTGTGTGGTTCAACGCAGGACCCGTCGTACTACGTAATGGCGGCAAAAGGTATTCCACCGAGGATGAGACTCTGCAGCTCAAGCAGTCGTGGTCGTTCGACGGAGAAGATGTTTGGGGTGTGTACCTCTCCTACGCTCTCGGGTGGCAAACATCCGACGGACTCAATTTCGTGACTTACATCAACAAATACGTGAACGATCCCATCCTAGTGTTTGTGCAGGAATTCACCGACGGGGTGAGCCACGCCTCACCAAACAACGTGACCAACGAAACCATCTCCTCCTTCCCGACCCTCCTTATCGAGGAGCTGGGACTGAGTCGAGGCTCCCTGACCTACAACAGCGCTTTCGCCCAGTTCGTCTCCGTTGACAAATGGTCTCCCGGCGTCCCCCTCAACGGTGGCATAGACGGCGGCACTCCACTGGTCATATTCGACTCCGACATGAAGAACACGGTGGTCATATCTCCCGCCAATACTTTTATGGCTGCCTCGCAGGCCAGCTTGCAGACCAAGACCTCGTCCCCAGCCGTCGGGTTCGGCATCATCAGTTCGGTCGACACGGTGCCGCCAAAGTACGTCTTCAAGACGTTGGTCGTTGGCGGTCAAAATGTCACGGGTACAATGGAAACCTGGGGAGGGCTGCTGCGAAAGTGGTACCGAAAAGACGACACCGCTCGCCGAAACGACTTCACCGTCAACTACCTTGGATACTGGACCGACAATGGAGCCTGCTACTATTACAACACGGGAACGTACCCCAACTACGAAGAGGTCTTGCTGGCCGTCAAGAGCGACGCGGACCAGCAGGGCATCCCCTTCAGGTACCTCCAGATCGACTCGTGGTGGTACTACAAGGGCCTCGCCAACGGCGTCAAGAACTGGACGGCCATGCCTTCCGTCTTCCCCAACGGCATCGAGTCCGTCGTGCGGCAGACGGGCTGGCCCATATTGGCCCACAACAGGTACTGGTCTGCCGATACGGACTACGCGAAGCAGAACGGTGGGCAGTACGATTTCGTCATCGAAGGCGACTACGCCCTACCGAACGACTCCAGCTTCTGGCGCTTCCTCCTCTCCTCCTCGCAGAAGGAGTGGGACCTCTGGGTCTACGAGCAGGACTGGCTCTACACCGTCTACGACAACCTCCCCGCGGTACAGCGGGACCTCTTTCTCGGTCGCGACTGGCTGATGCAGATGGGTACGGCGGCCCAGGAGCTAGGCATAACCATCCAGTATTGCATGCCCTGGACCAGGCACATACTGCAGAGTGTGGAGATACCCTCCGTCACCCAGGTGAGGGTCAGTGACGACTACCAGCCTGGGAACTACCAGTGGGCCATTGGGGACACCACCATACTGGCTCACTCCCTGGGGCTGGCTGCATTCAAGGACGACTTCCACACTACAGGGCCCCAGACCCACTGCCAGTTTGGAACGGAGCCCTACCCTGCGCTGGAGACGTATGTTGCCGCTCTCAGCGGTGGTCCTGTGGGTCCCAGCGACACGGTGGGCGGAGCCAACAAGACGCTCATCATGGCAACGTGCATGGGGGACGGGCGCCTTCTGAAGCCGACCAGACCTGCCATGTCTCTGGACTCCACCTTTCTTTACAGAGCCTTTGGACAGGGAGGTCCCAACGGCCAAGTGTATGCAGCCTTCACTGAGGTAATTATATGTACCATAATGTAGGTATGTACCCCATAGGCCCCATAGTGTAGGTATGTGCCCCATAGGCCCCATAGTGTAGGTATGTACCCCATAGGCCCCATAGTGTAGGTATGTGTCCCATAGGCCCCATAGTGTAGGTATATGTACCCCATAGGCCCCACAGTGTAGGTATGTACCCCATAGGCCCCATAGTGTAGGTATGTGCCCCATAGGCCCCACAGTGTAGGTATGTACCCCATAGACCCCATAGTGTAGGTATGTACCCCATAGGCCCCATAATGTAGGTATATACCCATAGTGTAGGTATATGCCCATAGTTATATGACCATGGAGTTGTGGGACAGTTCATATGCCACTACTCCCCTTCCCTTCCTGCACAGATAACAGGATGGACATGGTACTACATATTTGCAGCCGATGTTTCTGAGGTCTATTCCATGTCACCCTCAGAGCTGCCATCATCCCACTCCGTGCAACCAGCTACGGCATTTCCCAGATCAGTCCTCTACACTTACGACCTCACCGGGAAGGTACTCTCCCTCACAAATCTCACCTCCACCATCAGCATCAACTCCTGCACACGCAACTTCCAATACTCGGTCACTGCTCCTCTCTTCTTCACCGCGTCCAACCCCGGATTCGCCTTACTAGGGGAGCTGACCAAAATAGTACCAGTTTCGGAGACTCGGTTTGTGCAGATAAGCCAGGTGGGGCCATTTAACTTTGCCGTGGGCATAGTGGGGGCACCCGGAGAGGTGGTAGTGATCAGTGTGTACATGGTGGGTCTGGGGACTGTCCAAACTGTGACCTGTAACATGCCCTCCTCCGGGACCGCTGTGCTCCACCTCCCTGAGTTAGTGTGCAGTGACTACTGAACTACCTGATGGTTTTGTATTTGGACTTTGATATGTAGAATGAATGCACTTACGACTTTTTTTTTTTTTTGGTCAACCTGATTGTGTGTGTGTGTGTGTGTGTGTGTGTGTGTGTGTGTGTGTGTGTGTGTGTGTGTGTGTGTATGGTGTGTGTGTGTGTGTGTGTGTGTGTGTGTACAAATGGAGAGATCACTATGATATAATGGTGGGCTTGAAACATTGGGTGCACAGTGATATTATTATTACTGGCAAATGGATATGGCAGTTTGTAACCTTCTCTGAGACGCCCCCTTCCCGATGGTCGCCATGATACCAACCAGTCCAGGACTGTTCTGTAAAGGTAAAACAACACGATGGGCAGACAGGAAGTGAAAGGCCACACCCACTTCCTAATGCACCACAAAAGGGGGAAGGAGAGAGAAGGGATTTTTTTTTCCCCCACATCTACCTTGGTGCCAGTGATGGCCAGTCTACACTGCAACATCAGCAGGCTGTAAGGCACATGTGCATCTGCTGCTGCCGACTTGAGAGCCTTATGCATGGCTTCCCTGCTTCCCTCGCATTGGTCCAGTTTGGTTGCTATGGTGCCCATGATCTGTGCTGTGGGGGGAGGGGGAGGGGATCAGGTGATGATGGTGGACAAGGAGGTGCCTATAGCCAACCTGCGTTGTTAATAACACAAAGCTCCTCCCTCTTCAGCACTGGGTCCTGCCAAAAGTAAGATGCCTCAAGTGGTATCCGTGGCAACAAGCTTATTCTCCCCTGTAAAAGTCATTTCAAGTGGGGGGGGGAGGAGGCAGCTAACAACATGTCCAGGGTTTGCATACATATATACATTACATACATACATACATACATACATACATACATACATACATACATACACACATACATACATACATACATACATACATACATACATACATACATACATACATACCATATATACTACATACATATACATACCACACACACACACACACATGCCCACCATATATACCACACACACAATGAGTAACCACCTCCAGCAGCTGAAGAACTTGATCCAAGTAAGTAGGACTAAGTGTTCCACTGTCAACATGAAGACTGCAAAGAAAGTGAAAGCAAAAAGGCGCAGTCATGGTATCTCTCTCCCTCCACTATAATGGTGTATACACCAAATAGTAGGCAGCCAGTGTATGTAGGGTGTATTGTATGGTCCAGTGTATGTAGGGCGTATTGTATGGTCCAGTGTATGTAGGGTGTATTGTATGGTCCAGTGTATGTAGGGTGTATTGTATGGTCCAGTGTATGTAGGGTGTATTGTATGGTCCAGTGTATGTAGGGCATATTGTATGGTCCAGTGTATGTAGGGCATATTGTATGGTCCAGTGTATATAGGGCATATTGTATGGTCCAGTGTATGTAGGGCATATTGTATGGTCCAGTGTATGTAGGGCATATTGTATGGTCCAGTGTATGTAGGGCATATTGTATGGTCCAGTGTATGTAGGGCATACTGTATGGTCCAGTGTATGTAGGGCATATTGTATGGTCCAGTGTATGTATGGCATATTGTATGGTCCAGTGTATGTAGGGCATATTGTATGGTCCAGTGTATGTAGGGCATATTGTATGGTCCAGTGTATGTAGGACATATTGTATGGTCCAGTGTATGTAGGACATACTGTATGGTCCAGTGTATGTAGGACATATTGTATGGTCCAGTGTATGTAGGGCATATTGTATGGTCCAGTGTATGTATGGCATATTGTATGGTCCAGTGTATGTAGGGCATATTGTATGGTCCAGTGTATGTAGGGCATATTGTATGGTCCAGTGTATGTAGGACATATTGTATGGTCCAGTGTATGTAGGGCATACTGTATGGTCCAGTGTATGTAGGACATATTGTATGGTCCAGTGTATAAAATCATTTGGGGGTGGGTTGGGGGACAGGGGGAGGGTCTACATGGAGAGGATGGGGAGGAGACAGGGGGGACGGTCTACACAGAGAGGATGGGGAGGAGACGTATACATGGAGAAGAAGAGTGGTCGAACACTTACCTGCTTTCCTTCAAGCATTTCTGCAGCCGTATCACGAGTTCTTCTCTCCCTGCCTTGTCCTGACACTTCTTCTTGAAATGGAGCCCGTTCATCCACTCAAGTTTTGCTTCATCCACAGCCACGCCCCTCTTGGTCACGCCCTCTATGGTGAAGGACTGTATGAGGTCCTCCATGGTGAAGAACTCCTGACAGTTCTTAGGGCTCCATCCGAGCAGGGCCAAGAAATTCACCAGTGCTTCAGGGAGGAATCCCTTCTCCTGATAGGATGAAAATGGCAATGATTTATGCTTACAAGACAACGCTGACATGTCTCCAGGCCATACACTTCTGAAGACACTGACATGTCCCCAGGCCATACACTACTGAAGACACTGACATGTCCCCAGGCCTTACACTTCTGAAGACACTGACATGTCCCCAGGCCTTACTCTGTAGTGCTCGAGATGGGCGTTGTGTTTCCTTTTAGATAGCTTCTCTCCAGTACTGAAATAGTAAGGATGGGAAAGAGGATGCAAGGAGGGGGGAAGAAGGTGTAAGGAGGGGGGAAGAGAGTGTAAGGAAGGGGAAGAGGGTGTAAGAGGGGGAAGAGGGTATAAGGGGGGAGAAGAGGGTTAAGGTGGCGGAAGAGGGTTAAGGTGGCGGAAGAGGGTTAAGGTGGGGGAAGAGGGTACAAGGAGGGGGAAGAGGGTGTAAGGTGGGAAAAGAGGGTGTAAGGAGGGGGGAAAGGAGGGTTTGAAGGGGAAGAAGGTGCACACGTGGGAGTTGCCCATTGCCAACAGTGGTGAGCACATTTGTACCTTGAGTGGAGCAGTGGAAGATGAGCAAACCTGGGTGGTTCCCATCCAAGGGCCGTATACAGGGAGAGATGCTTTGCAGTTGACAGCAACCACTCCTTCAACACAAAGAAAAAAGGAAATCTTTATTCTATAACACTGCCAATTGCCCCCTCCCCCCCCCCCCCATTCTCCCTCAGGTACCTCCCCACGGAAGACATGAGAGATATCCATCAGGTGGTCATCCACCACGTGGGCAAAGTGGTACGTCGGGTATCCATCTGATTTCATCAGGATTTGGTCGTCAATGGTGTTGTTAGGGATGCATACCTCCCCATAGACCAGGTCATGCACGGTAGTGACCCCACCTTCTGGAACCTTCATGTAAAGAGGGGAAGGGGGGGGGGGGGGGGGGGGGGAAAGAACCTATGCATGTGTGTGGTCCATAATACAACCTGTGCATGTGTTCATATCAGTGGCCCACACAACCTGTGCATGTGTTCATATCAGTGGACCACACAACCTGTGCATGTGTTCATATCAGTGGCCCACACAACCTGTGCACGTGTTCATATCAGCAGCCCACACAACTTGTGCATGTGTTCATATCAGTGGCCAACACAACCTGTGCACGTGTTCATATCAGTGGCCCACACAACCTTCTTCGCCCACCTTCAGTCTGATGGTGTGGGGTAGTCCCATCTGAAGGTAGCTGTCCACCTGGCGTGTGCTCAGGGTGCGACAATGTCGGTCGTACCCTGTGGCCCCGCCCTGTGACCCTGTGGCCCCGCCCTGTGACCCTGTGGCCCCACCCTGTGACTTCAGCATACGCAGTCTCTCTTCTGTGCAGAAGCAGCAGTACGCTGAGTGCTCCTCCTGGGGCGGAGGGTGATGGGGGAGGGAGGAGAGGGAGGTGATGCTGGGTGCAGAATGCAAGAAGAGACACATGCCTCGACAAATATGCCTTACGTCATCAAGATACACAAAAACCACCACACTTTCAGAAATTACACAAAATTGGAAATCTCCTCGCCTTTGGATGAAGTAACATGTCTACGAAACATCGCTATTGTGCGTGCTTTAAAAACGAAACACTACTCTAAGTAGCAACGTTATATTAAAGTTTCCAAATCATGAACGTGGACTTTTTACCTTAAGCAGCTGCTTTGAATATTGTTGATAGTGCTTTAGCCGCTCTGACTGCAAGATTCTATTCAAGCTATCAATACGGTTAAGATAAATCGGTGCACCTGAATGTAAGGGCCGAAATTCCCGCCAGCGCTGGGACCTTCGTCGAAGCTCACGCCGAGCCACTCCAAGCTTTCCTGCAGCCGCTGGGCAGAGCCAGGGACGTTCCTCTCCTGCAAAGAATGAAGTGACAAAATTAGGAGATAGTATATATACAGGAGCTTACTGTGGCGGGTGCTTACTGTGTCTGTATCTTCAATGCGAAGAATGCAGCGACCTTTGTTGGCCCTCGAGAACAAGTAGTTGAACAGTGCCGTCCTGGCACCTCCAAGATGGAGAAACCCGGTCGGACTAGGAGCAAATCTAACACGTACGGCCATAATTTCTCTCTCACTAGCGGATTAATTCGGATATTGACTTAAACAATGACGCAATAAACAGCTGTTTTTATGGTAAACAACTATGGCTGCCTGTATCAAGCTAGCAGCTAATTTATCGTTTCTGTTTCAAGATAGGTCTTTTCTTGATCGCTTTGATGCAGCTGCAAGATGTGGTACGTTCCGTACGTATGTGACATAAAAGCCCATGTATCCTTCAATGTAAGCTAAATTAAACTTGATGCACTACAGGGTTTACAGCAGTCGAGTTCGGCCCTAGCGTTATCGCGGAGTGGTCAATTGAGGCCCTGGTCGCCGCGGCGGGAAGAGCTCAAGTGGAAGTAGTTTCCATATGTACCCCTTCTTGTAAGTTAGTAGTTAACGTGGGAGGTGTCCCCTTTTATGGATCTCATACACAGCATGTGCCAGTGATAGAGGACTAGCCGCCCTTCGTGGTAAAGAAGGCGATTTCGAAAAGGCAATGTCAACAACGATAGACTATGCTCGGGCTTTGAAGTGCTCCCGGTAAGTACACCCACAGGTAGTGTAGTGACTACACTATATCTGTGGGGTAATCAAAACGTATAAACGCCAACGATTTCATGTCCAGAATCCACCCGCTGGCAGGAATACTGCCTACGGGAAAGGAGGGGAATGAACCTCTTTGGGTGCAGGCACGAACCACGTACGTCTCGAACCTGAGATGGGCAGCCGAGGAATGCAGCAAGGTTAATTGAACCGAAATAGCGTGTATTGACCTTTGAACCCTCCCTATAGCACGGTATCACCATATTGATCGAGCCCATATCTACCATCCCAAACTACTTCTTGCAACATCAGAAGGAAGGTAAATACTTGATTATTTACTGCAGTTTTAATTTTTTTTTGCCAACCAGCGGTTGATGTGATCAGAGATGTAAGACATCCGAACATCAAAATTGAGTTTGTAAGTCAAATCCAACTTGCACACAGAGTTATATCACTTTGCAATCTCTAGGATGTGTTCCATGCTCAAACATTGGATGGGAACCTTTCAGTGTTTTTGCAAGACAATATTTCACTTATAGGTATGTTTTAAAGAAAATATTCTCTGCTGTAACATGCAAGGGGAATAACAATTATGCTACCGCTAATATGTATGTATTTATTGCTCACCTATCTTCCAATGCAGCCTCACTATAACCACATTTTGTACTCCTTCCCCCCCCCCCCCCCCCGCCCCTTCCAACCCCTTGCACTCACCTCCCTGCATTCAGGGCATGTGCAGATTGCACAAGTTCCAGGAAGACATGAACCAGATGATGACGGTGAAGTGAACTTTCCTTTCCTTTTCAAGCTACTCAGAAGGCTAGGGTACGATGGCTGGGTGGCGTGTGAGTACATCCCAAGAGGTAAGAGAGTCCTTCCTTTACTGCTGTGGTCAAAGTCGTGCAACCACATACATGCAGGTAAGACTGAAGAAGGCTTGATCTGGGCCTCACCATATCTCAAGTGCACACCAGCTGTGGTTCAATAGACACAACACACCAGTAGACAGCTGTGTGCGTGTGTGATGTTTCCAATTTAAATATATATATTTTGTAAAAAAACGAATATGAACATATGTGATGGTATGGAAAAAAAAATGGTGGGGTGAAGAGATGGGAGAGGGGGAGGGTTTATGTGTCTGTCAGCTGCTCTGGAAGGTAGACCTCCGTAGAGGCGTTTATGTCAGGAGTTTCGTTGTCCTCTCGAAGCTCGGCGGTGCCATCCTTCTCGTCAAGCTCCTCTAACGTTGCCACGATTTTCTTAAGCACCGTCCTGTGTTCTACCACTTCGTAGAAGAGTCTCGCCTTTGCTTCCAGTTTCAGCACGGCTGCATCTCTCTCGCGAGCCGATTCGAGTAGAACGTGAACCTGCCTCTCTGATTCCTGCAGTCTCGCGCCTAGCTCGGCCAGTTCTTGGTCCTTGGTGCCAAGTGCAAGCGCGGTTTTGGACTGCTCTTCCTGTACTCTTCTCTGAAGTTCAGTATTCGCTTTCTGCAACTCCGCCATGTGCATGGCTTGCACCTGAACCTGACTCTCCAGTTCGTACACCCGCTGGTGTAGCTGTTGGAGGTGCTCGTTGGCTTCTTTGATGGTCGTCTTGTTCATTTTTGTAGGCCACACCCCTCAGCTAGCAAGAATAACTAAACTAATAATAACCATATGTGCGTCACGTTACGTACGTATACATGTGCGTATTATGAGTAGGTGGGGGTGCTAAAATTAATGTCCTGCAGTTATTCATGGTGATCATATACGGTAAGCGCTCAATGCTGCAGGAGAAGCGCTTCTTGAGTTCATTTAACATTGTCAGTCTTTGTCGTGGCTAAACTGATTTGGCCGCACCACGACCTGGCCCTTATACTACCTGTACTCTGGAGTAGAGGCCAGTAACTGACAAGCGACTTCAATGTTTCCAACCCGACTCCCGCCAAAACATTTGCGCATGCGCATACTGTTTTGATGTGCGCTATTTACAGCGGGAATGGACAAGAAAACGAAGCGCGTAGGAAATGCAAATTTGTATATCGGGTATGTACGGGTGAATCTTAGAGTTGCATTCTAAGGGAAGATTCTGTTGCTGTTGTTTTTGTTGCTGTAGTCTACCCTATCACAAGCGGAAGTCATTCCCAAGAGACAGTAATGGGTTTGAACCTCTTAGTGAATACTTCAAAGACATCGGTACGTTGCAGCATCTTTTTAGAGTTACAGGGGATAGCTGATGACTCGCTGTTGGGTGGGCGGGGCTGATTTTCATGCACAGACGCACGGTGGAGGATTTGCAAGCGTTCGCTCTTGCCAAACTGATTACTGGCTACTGTTAGTTGGAACCACGTTTGTGGCCCGCGGAAGACAATGCACAAGGAAGGGGGTATAAGGCGTACGGGTGCTTATGCTTCACGCATCCAGTTTCAAAGTACTAGAGCTCTAATGGCAAACTAAAGGCGACCATACACATACACTAATGTTGCATGTAACACAATGAATCCAATTATATTTATATTTTCAGTAAAACATTAGTTTACTGATATTTTGCTAAAATTCATAGTGTTGCGCGCAACGCCTTAAAACTTTTGAGCAAGTCGTGACAATTTATCTTGCTTAGTAATAAACGCTATCCCTCAAGTGCTAAGCGAGTACATCACTTTGAGAGCCTTCATCCCTTCATTCATGCTGCTAGAAGGGTCACCCTGTATTCTATTCATTGCCTTGAATAGCCCACATATATTTTAATCTGACTGGGCAGCTTGAATGTGTGCAAAAAAAAAAGTCCTCACATGTGTAAAAGTGGTGGTGGTGGTGACTTGATTATAAGGCACAATGCTCTGCATGACACCTGGGAATCTTGTAAGCTGGCATGTATCGGGGGTCAACTCGATGCAGGCAGTAGCCTAGACAAAGAGGTAGACAAACTCACCCGGCAGACATCTTGGTGCAGAACTTGGCAAGCCGGCAGCATTGGACTTCACCGCCACATCACCCGCTAAATCCCACTACTTTAAATAAAGCGAGTGTGACGGACTGGACCCGCTGCATCGGCTGCTGAAGCCCACAAACATGCCTCCAATGATGTGAAATGCAACCGTTTGCATTCCTCCAGCTGTGGAGACATATGGCTGTTGGGGAGAGGAAGCCAGTAGGTGTCTCGACAGACTTGCTGCACGTATCCCCACTCACGCCGCGTGTGTTCTAAGTCTTCTGCTGTGTCAGCCGTGTACGGAAGGCTAAGCATCGTCCTAATCAGAGCCAACGCAAGGGCCATATTGGTTAGGTCTCCGGTGTATTGACTCATTGTGTGTCTATATAGTATGTATGTATACCTACTTTTAAATAATGATAAAAAGGAATAAACTTTAAGGTATCTGGGAGGCAGTAATATTGTACTAATGGAGAAATAATATCATTTGATAATGTGGTTTGATGTTTAATTTGTAGATGACACAGTTGTTACACGTGACACAAAGCCAGAGCTTCTGTGTTCCCTCTGTACATTATTTTCTAAACCTATTATCTCTCAGACCGCGACACCTCTCCAGAGACTGATGTTGAGGAGCTGGTAAGGCAGGAAAAGGCGAAGAGAAAGGCTTTGAGAAAGGAGGAGGAGAGGTCAAGGAAGAAGGCTCCTGAGGAAGGGGAGGAGGAGAGGTCAAGGAAGAAGGCTCCCGAGGAAGGGGAGGAGGAGAGGTCAAGGAAGAAGGCTCCCGAGGAAGGGGAGGAGGAGAGGGCAAAGAGTAAAGCAGTAGTGGTACAGCAGGGAGCTGCCATGGTACAGGTGTCCCGTCTTCCTCCTCCTCCAGTCCAAAAGCCGTTCATCCTCGTTGATGACAGTAGCGACAGTGATGGTGATGGCTCAGAGCAGCTGGCACTACTCCGCAGGTATGTGGGGTTGGTTGCCGCCAAGGGTCATAAGGAGGTCGTGCCCTCTGTAAAAGCCCAAGGTGTAAGGAAGGTGGCGGAGAGAACCCAGGGAGAGTCTTCACACATATACACACTGCCCTTGAAACCATCAATAAATAAGACCAAGGTGTTAGAAGATAGTGAAAGGGAAGTGATGGAGCAAAATGTACCAGTTGAGGGATCAAAGGAGGTTGTTCAACCAGATGTATCTGCTCTAGGGAGAAGGTCAAGAAATAAGACAAAGGAGTTAGAGGATAGCGAAAGGGAGAGGGAGGAAGTGGTGGAGGAAGATGAGCCAGTGGATGGGCATCAGATGGAGGACAGTGCTGACAAAAAAGAAGAGGTGGAGAATAGCCAAGGAGGTGATGGTGGAGAAAAGAGAATCAGTGTGAGATCAGGTCAAGGAAATGAAGACGAGGAGGGTCGTGTAGATTCTTCACACACATACACACTGCCCTTGAAACCATCAACTTCTCCTAAGAATAGCAGCAGGAAGAGATCAGAGGATTCCAAAGGTAGCAGAAAAGATGTCTCACAGCACCAAGAGAAGAGGAAGTCAAGCAGATCAGGTCCTGAAAGCCAAGGGGCTTGGTTTGTTCCACCAGATGTATCTGCCCTAGGGAGAAGGTCGAGAAATAAGACAAAGGAGTTAGAGGATAGTGAAAGGGAAGTGATGGAGCAAAATGTACTAGTTGAGGGATCAAAGGAAGTTGTTTCACCTGCTCAAGGGAGAAGGTCAATAAATAAGACCAAGGTGTTAGAGGCTAGCGAAAGGGAAGTGATGGAGCAAGATGTACCAGTTGAGGGATCAAAGGAAGTTGTTCAACCAGATGTATCTGCTCTAGGGAGAAGGTCAAGAAATAAGACAACGGAGTTAGAGGATAGTGAAAGAGAGGAAGTTGTGGTGGAAGATGGGCCAGTGGATGGGCATCAGCTGGAGGACAGTGCTGACAAAGAAGAAGAGGTGGAGAATAGCCAAGGAGGTGATGGTGGAGAAAAGAGAATCAGTGTGAGACCAGGTCAAGGAAGTGAAGACGAGGAGGATCGTGTAGATTCTTCGCACACATACACACTGCCCTTGAAACCATCAACTTCTCCTAAGAATAGCAGCAGGAAGAGATCAGAGGGTTCCAAAGGTAGCAGAAAAGATGTCTCACAGCACCAAGAGAAGAGGAAGTCAAGCAGATCAGGTCCTGAAAGCCAAGGGGCGTGGTTTGTTCCACCAGATGTATCTGCCCTAGGGAGAAGGTCGAGAAATAAGACAAAGGAGTTAGAAAGGGAAGTGATGGAACAAAATGTACCAGTTGAGGGATCAAAGGAAGTTGTTTCACCTGCTCCAGGGAGAAGGTCAAGAAGTAAGACCAAGGTGTTAGAGGCTAGCGAAAGGGAAGTGATGGAGCAAGATGTACCAGTTGAGGGATCAAAGGAGGTTGTTCAACCAGATGTATCTGCTCTAGGGAGAAGGTCAAGAAATAAGACAAAGGAGTTAGAGGATAGCGAAAGGGAGGAAGTGGTGGTGGAAGATGGGCCAGTGGATGGGCATCAAATGGAGGACAGTGATGACAAAGAAGAAGAGGTGGAGAATAGCCAAGGAGGTGATGGTGGAGAAAAGAGAATCAGTGTGAGACCAGGTCAAGGAAGTGAAGACGACGAGGGTCGTGTAGATTCTTCACACACATACACACTGCCCTTGAAACCATCAACTTCTCCCAAGAATAGCAGCAGGAAGAGATCAGAGGGTTCCAAAGGTAGCAGAAAGGATGTCTCACAGCACCAAGAGAAGAGGAAGTCAAGCAGATCAGGTCCTGAAAGCCAAGGGGCGTGGTTTGTTCCACCAGATGTATCTGCCCTAGGGAGAAGGTCGAGAAATAAGACAAAGGAGTTAGAGGATAGCGAAAGGGAAGTGATGGAGCAAAATGTACTAGTTGAGGGATCAAAGGAAGTTGTTCCACCTGCTCTAGGGAGAAGGTCAAGAAATAAGACAAAGGAGTTAGAGGCTAGCGAAAGGGAAGTGATGGAGCAAGATGTACCAGTTGAGGGATCAAAGGAAGTTGTTCAACCAGATGTATCTGCTCTAGGGAGAGGGTCAAGAAATAAGACAAAGGAGTTAGAGGATAGCGAAAGGGAGGAAGTGGTGGAGGAAGATGAGCCAGTGGATGGGCATCAAATGGAGGACAGTGATGACAAAGAAGAAGAGGTGGAGAATAGCCAAGGAGGTGATGGTGGAGAAAAGAGAATCAGTGTGAGACCAGGTCAAGGAAGTGAAGACGAGGAGGGTCGTGTAGATTCTTCACACACATACACACTGCCCTTGAAACCATCAAGTTCTAAGGATAGCAGCAGGAAGAGATCAGAGGGTTCCAGAGGTAGCAGAAAAGATGTCTCACAGCACCAAGAGAAGAGGAAGTCAAGCAGATCAGGTCCTGAAAGCCAAGGGGCGTGGTTTGTTCCACCAGATGTATCTGCCCTAGAGAGAAGGTTGAGAAATAAGACCAAGGTGTTAGAGGATAGCGAAAGGGAAGTGATGGAGCAAGATGTACCAGTTGAGGGATCAAAGGAAGTTGTTTCACCTGCTCAAGGGAGAAGGTCAAGAAATAAGACAAAGGAGTTAGAGGATAGCGAAAGGGAAGTGATGGAGCAAAATGTACCAGTTGAGGGATCAAAGGAGGTTGTTCAACCAGATGTATCTGCTCTAGGGAGAAGGTCAAGGAATAAGACCAGGGTGTTAGAGGATAGCGAAAGGGAAGTGATGGAGCAAAATGTGCCGGTTGAGGGATCAAAGGAGGTCGATATGGGGATGGATGATGATGACCATGATAGCCAAAGGAGTGATGAGGTGGAGGAGGTGGAGAATGAGGAAGGGGAGGAGGAGGGTCACGAGGGGACAATTGTAAAAAGGTTGTTCCTATCACCAGAGAAGTCGAAGGGAGCATCTGGATATGGTGGGATGAAGCCTGTAGCAAAGGCCCAGTCTGCCCCACCATCTGATAGAAAGAGGAAGAAGATAAGGTCTGTCATACCCGCAGCATTGAAGAGACTTAAGAAGGCAGCCGCTGTGAACATTACTGATGTAGACGAGCTTAATGTGACCAACGTTGGCGGCAAGAAGTACCATCGAGTCCCCATCAAGCCAAAAGAGGTGTTCACACCTGGGGTGCGGAGAAGCCATCGTACACGCGTACCTCGGCTGGAGCCTGATGAAATAGTCGAGTACGACAAATGGTTCGACGCCACGACACTTACTGGTAACACTTTTTGACCATTCAGTGGGTCATGTGTATAAAGGCTACGATTTGCACCCATAGGTTCTTCAGTGACGGGAGTACTGGTGCCAGCAGAGAGGACTCCTCAACCAAGGCAAAAGAATGGTGGGTGTTTTGTTTTGCTTAGTATCACGCAAGCTTTTTTAAATAAATAAGAACCCACCCCTTCTTTCCACTAGCTTCCTCAGCCCAGCAACTGACTGATGATGTAAGTTACAACTGGATGTTCAGCCTTGCATGCAGTTGATGGTCCTTTTGCAGGCATACCCACCTGTACCTATTCATGACGATGATGGGAATATTGTCGACGAACAAAGTGGGTAGTGTGTTGCTGGGACACCAAGTGGGTAGTGTGTTGCTAAAGTGACACTAAGTGGGTAGTGTGTTGCTATGGTGACACCAAGTGGGTAATGTGTTTCTATGGTGCGGAACACCAAGTGGGTAGTGTGTTGCTAAGGGACACCATGTGGGTAGTGTGTTGCTATGGTGATGTCAGGTGGGTAGCATGTTGCTATGGTGACACCAGGTGGGTAAGATGTGGTACACCAAGTGGGTAGTGTGTTACTAAGGTGACACCAAGTGGGCAGTGTGTTGCTAAGGTGACATCAAGTGGGTAGTGTGTTGCTAAGGTGTGGGACACCAAGTGGGTAGTGTATTGCTAAGGTGACACCAAGTGGGCAGTGTGTTGCTAAGGTGACATCAAGTGGGTAGTGTATTGCTAAGGTGTGGGACACCAAGTAGGTAGTATGTTGCTATGGTGACACCAAGTGGGTAGTGTGTTGCGATGGTGACACTTAGTGGGTAGTGTGTTACTAAGTGGGTAATATGTTGCTAAGGGGACACCAAGTGGGTAGTGTGTTGCTAAGGTGACAGTGGGTAGTGTGTTGCTAAGATGTGGGACACCAAGTGGGTAGTGTGTTGCTATGGTGACACTTAGTGGGTAGTGTGTTGCTAAGATGTGGGACACCAAGTGAGTAGTGTGTTGCTAAGGGGAGGGGCTCATAACTACCTTGATGGTGTCCCCCTCCCCCCCCTTTTTGTTTGATGTGCATTTGTGCAAAAACATCTTTTTCTCACTGCAGGAGTTGTATTCACTCCAGCATCAGCAGAGAAGTTGAACAGTGTGGGCCAACCAGAAAAGGACTCACCTGATGGTGTGAGAATAGCCAAATATTTCTCTGGTGAGGCAACGTCCAATGGCCTCATCACGTTTGATGGCCTTGCAGAGAAAAGCAAGTGTAAAGCGTCCCGCTACGACCTGGTATGTGGAAGGACGGGGGAGGAAGGAGGGGAAGTGTGTTCTTTACAGAGTGCACCCCTTACATGTTTTGTCTCTGTGCAGTTCTTCTACGTAGTGAAGGGACGTGTGCTGGTTACCATTAACTCTGTTCAGTACACGCTCCACTCACACCTACAGATCCATATTCCCCAAGGTACGTGTGAGCACGCCCAAGTGGGCAGGGTGTTTACTTGACTCCTATTCTGGTGCGCCACCACTTAGGTACTCTGTATTCTGTTAGAAATCTGTTGTCCTCCCCAGCTGAACTGTACTACTACATCGCCAAAGTGGTTCACAATGAAGCCGGTAGTCTTACTCAGTAGATTTTACTGTATCCACCCATGTGTATCCGAAGTCGATCATTAGACTATGTGTCTTTGTGCGTGTAATCCTTCCAAGATGGCCTCATTGATTTTATTTCCATCTACATGTAGTTAAAAAGTGGAAGGACTTTGGAGTCCTGTTAGGTTAATTAAATAATGGACACATTCCATGTCCAGGCTTGGAAGGAGGGCAAACACACTTTGCGTGTACAGGCTTCAAATCACTAATGCAGTTCTTTAAATGCTGGTGCAATGTATCTCTAGCTTGCAATCGATATCAACGTTCAGTGTATTATTTTCTGTTTGGTGGGCAGGTTTATAAGCTCTGAAGGCAAAGTATGTCAGCAACTGCTCGGAAACGCGTCTTGTCACGACATTGACAGCTGAACTATCTCACGTGGTCTTTAGGATATGGTTCTCAGCTCGTTCCCAGACGGCGTTCAGTTTTGCTGTTATATTATTATAGAGCGCCAAAGCGTTGCCTTCAAAGATCGGCAGTGGCTGCATATTCAGACCTCCACTGCTGCTTGCATGTGAACATATATCCCAGGTGCTGCATAAGCTTAACTACAGTGGCCTGGTTATTAAAGTCCAATAATATGTATAGCTTATGGCTACGGCGGGCCGTGAGCTCATTCGGCTGCTGTCAGCGTTCCAGCACAGCTTGCGAGGTATTACTGAATCAGAGGACCTCCCCGTGGACGTAGCCGATCGGTGCGGCGAGGTCCTGCGCGAATCAGCTGAGCTCCTGGGCGCCGTAGAGAGATGGCAGGGGCGTAGTCAGGAGGTAAGAGGTGTGTGTGCGTGGCTCACATATTGCACACCAGAGCTGCCACTTTCTCACCATACTATCCACTGGCCTTCACAGAAATGCAGCGGACTTAAACAGGAGGAGATCCCCCTCGACTTGGATGCGACTGTCATCGAAGAACCGTCTGAAAGACAGGCTGGTGTGTGTATATGTGTGTGTGTGTGTGTGTGTGTGTGTGTGTGTGTGTGTGTGTGTGTGTGTGTGTGTGTGTGTTTGTGTGTGTGTGTGCATGTGCGTGCATGTGTGTGTGTGTGTATATGTGTGTGTTGGGGCATTGTGCAAGGTGCAGATGGGAGGGACAACTTGGCTTGCACAATGCATGACCCATGACCCATGTTTGCTCTTTTTGGCTGTGAAGGTGACTGCATTGCCCATGGCTTACATGATGGTGGTGATGGTGATGGTGATGGTGATGGTGGTGGTGATGGGTTTGATGACCCTGAGTTTCTCCACGAGCTGTCGGCACACTTTGATGACTTCAATGGAGGTGAAGAAGCCCAGGAGACGCACAGCGCAGAACCCAGCGAGGGAGATGAGCTCACAGGGCTTGAGGTGCCAGAACGTGATGTTGGAGACGAACTGGAAATGGGTAGGATGTTTGGAAGGAGTGAGGCTGGTTGGGTGGGCATCTGTTGTTTTTATGACACGCTGTTTTGTCGTTCTTCTCTCTTTACCTCTCTTCTCACTCCCTCCCCACCCTCCCTCCCCACCCTCCCTCCTCACCCTCCCTCCCCACCCTCCCTCCTCACCCTCACTCCCTCCCCACCCTCCCTCCCCACCCGTCCCTCTCTCCCTCCCATCAGCAACTGCTTATATTAATCAGTTTGAAGGCTCAACCACTTCCCCCTCCACTCCCACTCCCACATCCCCTTCTGTGGCTTTGGCTCCTACCCACCACACTGACTGTCCTCCCGCCAGCAAAGAGCACACAGAGGTGCTTAAACACCACTTCGGTCACGCCATGTTCAAGCTGTCAGTTGTCAGATGATAAGTTAATAATAAATTGAGATGATACATTTCTGATTACTGTAGTGAGCAATGGAATATTATTTACTCAATCTTGTACCAGAAGCAAGATGTGTGTGCTGTCATGGCTACAGGTGATGTTGTAGATGGCAGTGGCTGGGGGTAGTGTTTATGTGTCGTCACGGTTATGGATAATTCCTGCATGCTGTTGTGGTTGTGTAGCGAGGCATGTGTGTGTGTGAACGCACTGCAGGTGTGCAACATTTTATGTGCAGCATGTGAAGTATGTGTGTGCATGTAGATGTGTGTATGTGATTTGTGTGTGTGTGATTTGTGTATGTGTGTGATTTGTGTGTGTGTGTACATGTGTGTGGGATGTACAGTGATATGATAAGGGAAGTAACTATGTATGCATACCACCTGTACTAATAGACCACCCGTGCACATCCACCGATTACATGTCCACTCGTCACCTCCACCCACATCTAGGGTGAGATCAGTGGAGGTGATGGTATAGGTGAGGGATGGGTGGAGGGGTGGAGGTGATGGATGAGAGGATGGATGCTGGGAATGGGTGGAGGGGATGGATGGAGGGAGAGGAGCTGAGGGGTGGAGGGGATGGGTGGAGATGAGGGGTGGAGGGAATGGGTGGAGGGGATGGACATTTGGACATCCCATCACTCTTACACCATCACTATGTGCAATGACACATTTCCACTGTGTGTAACCCACAGGGTTTGGAAAGAGTCTGTGTTACCAGTACCCTGCGGTGTACACAGGAAAAGTCACCCTTGTGGTGTCCCCACTCATATCTCTGATGGAGGACCAGGTGATTGGATTAAGGTGTGTGGTTGGTATGGCAATGGGGGGAGGGGGTGTGGTTTCAATAATCATTGGAGTGTATGTCTGAAAGGGTCAAGAACATCCCAGCAGTGTTCCTGGGGTCAGCACAGGCAGACAACGCCATGGCCATATCTGATATACTGAAGTACGTTGGTATGCCTGCCTCTTGATGATGGCTAATCAGTAGCCTCCTCCCCATCCTCAAAGGAATCAATACCGAGTTGTGTATGTGACCCCTGAGTACATCACAACCAACTGCAGCATCGTCCAGAAGATCAACAGTGAAGTCGGTGAGTATGTGGACGTGTATGTGTATGTGGTGTATGTGTGTATGTGGGCGTGTATGTATGTATGTGTGTGTATGTGGACACCATATATGGGTGCATGAATGAGGGAGCAATGCTAATGTACATAACATGCCAAACATTCACTTTTTACACTCATTGCACATATCACTCATCATACATCTCCCACACACACACACACACACATACACACACACACACACACACACATACACACACACTCTTTCCACCCGGTTTAGGTCTGGTACTTGTGGCTATTGATGAAGCACACTGCGTCTCTCAGTGGGGCCATGACTTCAGGGACTCCTACAGACACCTTGGTACCATAAGGAGCACACTACCTGAGGTAGAGTTGGCACAGAGCTGTCAGATTGTGTGTTATCATGGCAACTGTTTAGGTTCCAATCTTAGCTGTGACAGCGACGGCGACAGATGTAGTTAGGAAGGACATATGCACGCTGCTGAACTTAAGGCAACCACTTATTGCCTGCACAAATCTGGACAGGTTAGATATACTGTGTGTGTGTGTGTGTGTGTGTGTGTGTTTGTGTGTGTGTGTGTGTGTGTGTGTGTGTGTGTGTGTGTGTGTGCATTTATGGGTGCACAAAAAGTACATGCATACATCTGTGTACATTTTTTTTGTCCATGGTTAGGCCAGTTTAAGGCACACATACCTCCCCACTTGCACACATACCTCCCCACTTCCACACATACCTCCCCACTTCCACACATATAAACCTCCTTACTTTCTTGATCCCTGTCAGACCTAACCTGTACCTGGAGGTGCGTCCCAGGACGGACTCTGCTCTGGTAGATCTGAAGCCATTGATGACAGCGAGCAGCCATGGTGGGAGGTGAGGCAACTGCCTCAATGGCGCTGCTATCATCTGCGGGTTGTTAAACTTGTTGGGTTCTCACATTCCAGGACTGTGTATAATTTTGATGGCTCTACCATAATATACTGCAGGACAAAACAGATGACTGAACAGGTGACAGCAACACTCAAAAGTAAGCCAGTCGCTGCTTCTTTTGGTTGGTGTTATGGTGTTATGTTACGTTGCATAGTCATGTGTACGAGTAAAAGGGGAAAAAAAAAAGTCATGTCAGAAGTGGGATTTGAACCCACGCCTACAAGAGTAGACTGCGACCTGAACGCAGCGCCTTAGACCGCTCGGCCATCCTGACATCTGATAACAGTGGATGTTTTAGAGCCCCTTGTGCTAGGCCTAGGTGGATTTTTGCATAGCCCAGCATAACTACAACCTCATCCAGCTGCTCGGCTGTCGTTGTCGGGTATCAATTGGGAGTTGGGCCGTTATGGCATACTTCATAGTATGGTTCAACCGGATCAACCCTATACAAGGCCAAGTAATAGGACTCTAAAAAAGTGTAGCGCTCTCGCTATTAAAAGTGTAGACCGAAAACATTTTATAAGTATTCGTGTATATTTCCGGTTAAATGAAAAACCGGAAAAGAAAAGAAAAATGTCAGGAGTGGGATTTGAACCCACGCCTACAAGAGTAGACTGCGACCTGAACGCAGCGCCTTAGACCGCTCGGCCATCCTGACTGTTGTGTCTATGATGCCCAGACGCTGGTATCTGTTGTGACGTATATCATGCCGGCCGCTCGAACAACATCCGAAAAGACATACACCAGCAATTTCTGAGAGATGAAATACAGGTAATGTGCGACCTGTTTTATTAACTTACTTAATTATTTTATTTGTTACAGTGCATTGTGGCTACAGTTGCCTTTGGAATGGGCATAGACAAACCAGATGTCAGGACTGTCATTCACTATGGAGGTTTGTGCATGTTATCTATCCCCATGGAAACTGATGCATATATATATATATAAATTATATATATATATATATATAATATATCAGCGCCTCAGGATATAGAGAGCTATTACCAGGAGATTGGAAGAGCAGGTCGTGATGGGTGAGTCCAACAAGGGCACTTCCATTAGCCCACAAGGCAGCAGCAGCAGCAGTAACAGTAACATTGGTGTCCACTCCTCAGGTTGCCATGCAGCGCCTACTTGTTCTACAAGCGTTCTGATATCAACATTTGCAGGTGGGAACTTCTCCGAATTGCATCCTTACATTAGGTTTGCAATGCTTCAGTGATGTGACAACCCCTCCTCCCTCCATTGCCAGGTTCTTTCTCAATGAAATTAAAAGCCCACAGTTCTACCAGTACAAGTCAAAGATGATTGACAAAATGGAGCTGTATCTTCAATCTGATGGCTGCCGCAGATGGTAAGTACTCTTTGCATGTAGCACTGCAAAGTAACGATTCATTCATTTACCTTCCCCTCTCCTCTTTGCAGCAACCTTTTATCCCATTTCATGAGCAGTGTTCCCAAAGGACTTGGTGGACATGTCAAATGTTGTGACAACTGCAGGAGAAGGTGATATATTGATCCTTGTGTTAAAGGTCCCCCCCCCCCCCCCCCCCTCCTGTACCCTTCTCCTTCTCAAAGATTTCTATTTCTTCTCCCTCCTCTCTCTCCCTTGTTATGCTCCTCCCATCTCCCCACACCTGTCTCTCTTCCCCTCGCACCTCTCCTCTGCCTCCCCTGTGCTACCCCTTCTTTCTCCCCTCTCTCACTCTCATGTCTCCTTCCTTCCTTCTAATTACCTCCTCTTCCTCTGTTTCTTGTACACACTTGAATACAGCATTGAAAATCCAGCTGCTCCTTCTGTTACGTTATGTGACTACTCCAAGGAGACAAAACTCCTGTTTGATCTAATCTCAGTTGAGTCATTCATAATGCATCATCCTATAGTCATACACACACACACACACACACACACCACATCACACACCACACACACACACACCACACACCACACACACACATGCGCAAACATAAATCCAGAGCAGATCGGGATATGGCCTTAATACGTACGCTGGAGTGCTCAGAGGGTCGGTAAGTTACCCAAAAATAGTGGTGCAAAATCTGAATGTGTGCCCACACAAAGGTCATACTTACGTTGCCTCCCTTATTTCCTTCCCATGCTCCTCCCCCTTGGATCCACTCTCCCCCCCCCCCCACACACACACACACATCTTTTGGGCTCTAATTGCAGCACAGCACGAAGTCAAAGAATTGGGAAGACAGCGCCTATTTTGGGAAAGGAATGTGAGTCTTTTATGCATCCATATTAGACCCCAGCCATTGCCTAATTCATATGTTGCTGAGGGGGTGATTGACCTACTGAGGATTAGGGCAGGTTAATGATCCAACTTTGCCAGACCAGCTGTAGAAGCACACATTATTATGAGGACATGGGGATAGGCAGAGGGTTGGGGACAAAGATGGGGACGAGGATGGGCATAGGGAGGGATGGGATGACGTAACTTCCACGTTATTGAGAGTTGTTCCATTTTATCTGTTGTAATTGGACGTGTATTAAAAGATTAGAAAATAATTGAAAAGCAAAGCAACCCCTACACTGGTACGGTGTAACCACTGGCATAGGGCGTGAACAGGACATTCACTTCTCTGTTAAATGAATCTGTTCTGTTGAGTGACAGATTGGAGTCAGTACTGCCCACGAGGGCTAATTCAACTTCGGTTATATTACACTTCCGTAATACTTCAATACGCGGGTGCAATACCACGTAAGGAGGAACCGGTCTTATGAACATGTAGAACACACACTTTGCGCGATCTTGGTCTTGGGGAGGAGATGGTAGGCAACTGAGACACACTACCTCGACCGGAATTGCTCCCAAGGAACAAGCCCTAAAGTAGTGACCAATTTCTCAAGACCAGGACCAATCTCAAGACTCGCGTAACCCAGCGATAGATGCACTTTTAGCGAGCTATTTATAGTAGTGCGGTCAAAAATGACGCGCTTGTGGCTTTCCATTGGTATGAATTTAATCAATTTCACTGTCGATATACAGTAATTGTATCACTGGTGTGCTTATTTATACAGCTTTGATTATTAAGAGGTCGGTGCTATAAAATAGCTTAGTAGAACTTATAGAATGCCCAGTGTTGCCGCGATATGCGATATATCGCGATTAAATCTTTATATCGCGATACGCGATTAATTTTTACTCTTATCACGAAATAAACGTGTACGGATGTTAACATAGATATACGGATTTTGGAAAGCTTAATTCAGATACGAGCAGAGAATAAGCATACATTGAGGTATGTCATGAAATTAATTTACGGAATTACGGTTAAAGTTAATGCAGTTTTGAATTTTGCCTGAGAAAAATACATTTGCCCAGCCTTTCAGGTAAGATGCGTCACCTTTTCTTTCCGTGTCTGGAACCCATCCATAGCACATGCTGCAAACTACCCAGCAAGAAGCAATTGCTTTTTGCCATCAAAGTACTCCCAAACGGTACTTTTAAACACTTTGCGGTCAACCCTCATGAAGTCGTCCTTGGTACATGTAGCAAGTTTTTGGGATACGTTATCCTAGCCATAACTATTCACCTCAACAATGAATAATCGAGCGATAGTTGATCATGAAAATATAATATTTATATTGCGATTAAATCCTCATATCGCGATATAGACGATTAAAAATGAAGGTTATTTCGCGGCAACACCGAGAATGCCCTCCCTCTCTTCCGCCGCCACTGCGGTAAGCTCATGCTGTGGAGAGAGAGATTGGCGGGGGCATTGTAAAACAATTATTGGTTAGTTTTTTTTTCTTCGTTACAATCTATGTTGGCAGCATACATTATTGCATGCACCGCGCCGGTATTAATTTGAAGCGTTTTAATTTTAATGTAGTGATGATTTTAAAAATTGCTTCTTGGTGGTTACGGCATGGTTTCTACCATTTTCAGGCATCGGTCAGAGAAGTGGTGGTCCGCCTTGGGTAGGTTGTCATACGACTGCGTGTGCGTGCAATTATATACGGGTGAACACGTGTTGTGTTCAGTTGTGCATACGGGATGAGTTAACTGAAGCGTATTTTGTCTTGTCAAGGCCGCCTGCTTCTATGTGAGGACTACCTGGCTCGCGCGCCCATTCCAGGAATGAAGTTCGGTGTCACTACGAGCATTTCAGGTTTGTTGTACCGTAGCACGTGATGAGTGCGCGAAATAATGTAACGTCGCTATAAAAACTGCTGATTAAAACATCATACATCTGGTTGATAACAAAACAAAGTTCTAAATTATGTTTTTACATCAGTGAGAAAAATGGAGGGGGTCTGCACCATCATCCATGCCATGTCCACTTCTCCATTTGACCCTGGACCAAATATCATTTTTGATTTGTACATGGGGGGGGGGGGGGGGGCGGGGTTATAAACTGTGCAATGAACACCAGGGGTGTGCATTAATTGGAAGCCGGATTTATTTCTGCTCCTTTCAGCAAAGGGTGCAGCCTGGCACAGCAGGGCACTGAGGACCCTGGGTACGCCCCCTGAACTCCCTCTCATGCCAACACAAGAGCTGCTGATGGAGACACCAGGGGCAAGGCCAGTGAGGTATGAGCTGGCAGTGGTTGAGTGTAGTGGTGCATATGGGATCGAAAATGTGTAGGCACACCATTCTGATCCAACGTGTAAAGCATCTGTGCATGTGTGTAAGAAAATTAATTTAGAAGTTGTTGCTCATTTAGAAGCCTCTTTTAAATATTTGTTTTCTTAAACTGACCATTTCTTCCATGCGTGGTACGTTTTTGGCCACCCAAGACCTGCAACAGTTGCCCTTCCCAAGGGCCACGTGCCCAGGCCAGGCGGTATGGATACCACTGCCCCTGCTGTTGAAGAGGTACTTCTCATACCCCTTGAGGAGGATGGCAGTGCGTTTGAGAGGATTCAGGTGGAGGGCGTGGTCAAGGTGCAACAGACCACGCCTCCTCCTAAGGACGAACGTCTCGTTAAAGTGGAGGTAAACTGTTTGCACTCACGCTATGAGCATTGTGGGTTGTTGAAGAATTGGAGGGTGTGGTCAGACGTATGTATGTTTTGATGTACATTATGCTGTGCATTGAGGTCTTCTGTTCTCTCTAAGAATGCGTTGTACCAGGCGTTGGTGGCATATAGAAGTCAGCTGGCCAATGAGGCAGGGATTGCACCCTTCCATGTTGGCACAAATAAGCTGCTTACCGAACTGGCTCTCCAGAGGTGAGCAGCTCATTCCCTTCACACAACACAGACACACACATACTCACACACACACACACACACACACACACACACACACACACACACATGCACGCACACACATGCACGCACACATGTGCACACACACACACCCTATGCGAATGATGGTGGGTGGGGACAGATTAAGAGTTAGGTCCCATGGCTTGCATTTAGTAAACTTGTAAATTTATTTAAAAGTGTTACAACAAGTAAAGCATGAAGGTGAAAACTTGATGAGCGCAAAAGGTGATTGCCAAAATATTACCAGTCATATCATGGGCAATTCAAAGCATTGGTGGTAGGTTAGTACCACACATGCAAATGTAATTGATTTGCACTGTACACATGAAGTTTTAATCACATTAACTTTTTGCACACATGTATTGAATCTGAAATCTTGTATTGCAAGATCATTCTACTCAACAGTTTTTTTTTTTTTGTTTTTTTTTCTTAAGGCCAATTTCTGTTGAGCATCTTAGAAGTATTGAAGGCGTGTCTGACATTTGGATGGAGAGATTTGGGGTGAAGATGTTGGGGAAGATAGTGTCAGCCTGTCAGGAGTATCCATGGCTCCAACCTGCTGCCCCTATTCAGGCCCAGCAACCTCTTGAGATGATGATCAAGGTATGTATGTGTGTGTACGTGCATGCTTGTGTGTGTGTGTGTGTGTGTGTGTGTGCACGTGTGCTTGTGGATATGGGATACAGATATGGCTGAACAGTGGTTGGTTGGTGGGGTATTCCACATGTAGAAGTGAGTGGATCAGCTAAAACACGTCTCTATCTCATTTCAGTGCCTCCCCTCTCTCCTCCCCCTCTCTCCTCCCCTCCTCGCCCTCTCCTATCCCCCTCTCTCTCCTCTTCCCAGTATGAAGTAGTGAAGAGGTCATTCACTGTCTCCCAACTGCAAGGACGGACAAAACAGATCTATGCACTTTTTACTGACAATCAGCAGAGCCCAGTTAGTTTAAGTTTTGTGTGATTGTACCGTAAAGTATCACATATAAGCCCTCCCTCCTCTCCCCTCACCCCCCCCCTCAAAAAAAAAAATTGCTCGTGTTTAAACGAGCATATAAATGTGATTGCTCCCATTAGCTTTTTCAACACTTCAGGATATACTCCCTACATGATTTTTTAGAAGGTACCCAAAAACGTTATATGACGCACGTTTAAACTATTGAGGTGGAGGGAGGGAGCTTAATATGCAATACTTCATGTGGTACTTCCCTACCCACCTCCTAACCCTCTGGAGTACTCTTTCCTCATGACCACACCCTTTTTTTGGCCTCCACCCCATCATGACCCCAACCCCTTCTTATTTCATCAAGGATGAAATTGCAGCACAATTCAATATTCAAAAGGGCACTGTCCTTGAACACCTAGTCAAGGCATTTGAAGCAGGCTATTTTTTGGACTACAGAAAGTGTAAGTTGCACAACTACAGGGTGGCATTATTTAAGGATTTCCCTTACCGCACTTATTGGTGTGATATATATTGGTAGCACAGTACCACCATGTTATTTGGGCCATCATAGTTATATTGAGATGTTACTACACGTACAGTATGGTAATCTCTACTATTGCTTCCTTCCTTGGCTGAAAGTGTAAAGATAGCTGGTTTTATTTTCTGCAGTGGGTCTCAGTGAAAAGAACGAACAGCTCATCAGAGATGTTATCAGAAGGAGCCCAATAAACTCTGGTAGGTGCCAGTAACTATGGTCGCTGTATGCTCATGAGGTGGGTATTAACCTGGCGTCCCTGTCCCAGACATATATTGCTGCTGCTTAAATAATTTGCATCACACACGCAGTCATTGAACTTCATAATATACCTGGTGCATTCAAAATTCCACACAGCAGGCTACAAGGGGCCGGGTTGCCGCTGGTAACCATAACCTTACTTACAAAAGCCCCAGGGGGTGGTGGCATGCATGTTTGACTTTCAGTTATTGTTTTAGATGTCGCCAGACTGCGGCCCATCAAAGACCTCCTCCCACTGACAGTGGAGTACTGGGAGATAAAGGTGGTCATTGCCATACTGATGGTCACCACTGGCTTTGTCAGGCCTTCCTTGGCCACCACCACCACCACCACCACCACCACTGCTGATGACTCCAGTACTCAAGGTGCCACGCCTCCACAGGGGGAGGTGCCGACCCCCCGGGGAGTGCTAGAGATTCTGCCAGGAACAACGCAGGAATCCAGGGGGGCGGCCAACAACAAGAGGAGGTTGCCCCCGTCACTTGCTACCTCACAAAATGCTACGGCTAAACCGAAACCCAAGCAGCCAAGGTTTTGGTAGCTTGTTGCCAAGGCGACATTGCCAAGGCAGTGACAATCAACTACGTGTGTGGAATATCTTATGTCCATGACGGTGCATGTATACCCTGTACACAACAGTACATCGTCCAATCACTTGACTGCTACACTTTTAACTGACAGACATCTTGAAATGAACTCAGCAGTGTCCCTTTGTCCAAGTTGTATCCTGGAAAAGACATAGGTCACACACACACACACACACACACACACACACACACGGCACAGCATGTACCTATGAGGACTAGTCTGTTGATCCTGGGCTCCTCCTCCCATTCTGTCGAGGGCTGTTTGTCATACAACTCGTTAACACCCTGTACGATGAAGCGTCTTGTGCTAGTGGTGAGCGAAACCACGCCCTGTGGGTGTGGTTTGATGAAATTTTGCTATACAGCTCATCAAAATGAGTGACAAGGGGCATGTGTACAGAGTGGCCTATATGTTTGGTATGCTATGAGCCTGGAGATAAACGCAATGGAGGTTTTCTGTAACGAGAGAGGGTTATATATATTTAACCCCTTACCTTCAGCCTCATGACAGTCAGGGGGTCCCCAGTCCTATTGCATAGTGTTCTCTCCCACAACACCAGCTGGTAAGGATAAAAAACCATGTGGTACAGTGTACACCCTCCTCATTCACAACCTCCAATTACCTGAATCCAGTCGTCCAATCTCTGTTCACTAATGTCACCTCTGACCTCAAAGGTGACGGTACAGATGGACTAAGAAATGGTTATAGGATGATACATGCAGTCTGCCCTCTCCCACCCTTATCTCAAGCTCCTCCCACTCATCTCAAGCTCCTCCCACCCTCATCTCAAGCTCCTCCCACTCATTTCAAACTCCTCCCACTCATGTCAAGCTCCCACTCAGGTCAAGCTCCTCCCACTCACGTCAAGCTCCTCCCACTCATGTCAAGCTCCTCCCCCTCAGGTTAAGCTCCTCCCACTCATCTCAAGCTCCTCCCACCCTCAACTCATGCCCCCTCCACCAGACCACCCTCAACTTACTTGGTCCAAATGTGGCGCAGCAACTTCAGAGAATGACAAATCTTGGAAGCCTTTGGCGTCGTAAGCGTGCATATCCAGAATGAGGTCTAAGTCTACCCTGGTCACCATGGAAACAGCGGTATACTGGTGCCATTTTTTGGGGGGGTCAGCAATGTGAGGGAAGGGGGGACAGGAGAGAGGGGAGGGAGGGAGAGAAAGGAGGGATGAGATTGCACTTGCCTAGACCTGACAGTTTCTATCATTCTTGAAGAAGAGTTAATAACTCTGTAAGTGGGCATATGAGGATTAGGTTTTACTCCTCTTTCCCCTCACTCCTGTTAAACAGTAAAGCACATTTACCTGAGTCTTGCCTTCAAGCCATCCAGGTCACTCCTGCTAACAAGGTCAGTCTTGTTTATTACGATGGCATCCGCAAGTGCCACCTGCCTAAGCTAGTTATTAAATTGAAACTGAATGACTCTTTTCAGTCAAAATTTACCTGACAGCTTCATTGATAACTCCTGTCGGTTTCTGTGCATCCAGTTGCTAGGGGAAGGGGTATTGAACTGTTTTAAACTAGCATAAATATCTCTTACCTGCTGGCAGTATTTAGAATCAATGACAGTAATGATGCCTGTTTTAGAGGGGATACATGATTATTGCCATCTCCATGGTAACTTGCTCCCCTCACCGTCGAGGTACAAGTCGCTTCCGAGGGCATCATCCAGCCAAAAGATGGCGGCGATGGGTCCTGGGTCTGCCAGTCCCGTGGTCTCCAGTAGGACGTAATCAAACTTTCCCTTCTTGGCCATCAGCTTCTCGATGGCTTTCACCCCGCTGTCCTTCATGGAGCAGCACAGACAGCCATTCCTCAGCTCTAGCCACTCCTCATACAGCTCTCCCGCTTGGCCGATGGTAAGGGACTTCTCCACTGCGCTGCCTGGGGGAGGGGACAGAGGGAAAAGGACAAGGGAAAACGGGAACGCGGTGAGGGAAGGGGAAAAGGGTAGCCTACATGTAACCTACGTACCTTCACCAAACTCGTTCAGAATGACTGCAATTTTCTTGTGGTGTTGCTCAGTTAGTACGTAGTTGAGAAGTGTGGTCTTGCCAGCGCCTGCGGGGAAACCTCGCCCTTATGAAGAAGGATATGTCTCAAAATACTGTACGTGCCTAAAAATCCTGTTATGATTGTAACGGGAATTTTTTTGGCGGAAATTTCTACGAGCTGAGGGCACTCATCTTCTTCAACATCCATCGAATAGTCTCGTTCCCAGACCTAAATAAATATCAGCAAGTAGGGTCTGGGAACGTCAACCATTCGAATATACCACACTGGAGAATCATTGCAATCAGCGCTTGAAAATTAACAATCTATTTATAAACACCTTTGTCTCTCTGTGTTCTTGTGCCTGCTTTTAAATTGCAAGTACTTAACACGTGATACTATTCCGCGCATTGGCTGCTGAGCATCTAACCACGTGGCATACACTCTCAGTACACAGCCAAATCTTAACAACCTGGTACAGGAATGACTGCTGAACGGATAGATTGTTGCGACAGCATTCATGGCCAAATCTTAACAACCTGGTACAGGAATAACAACCTGGTACAGGAATGACTGCTGAACGGATATGTTCCAGATTGTGGCATGAATGTTGTCGCGTTCAGCAGCCATTCCTGTACCAGGTTGTTAAGATTTGGCTGTGTACGTGAATCTAATAGGACGTTCACTAATGTTGCCTCTAACCTCAAAGATGATGGGAGTGGACTAGGAAATGGTTAACACATGCTTGCTTGTTGCGATATTTATGAGGGGATCCCATAATCATTGCCATCTCCATGGTAACTTGATCCCCTTTCCGTCGTCCGCCATCCAGCAATGGCCTCCCGTGGTCTCTAGCAAGACGTAATCAAACTTTCACTTCCTGGTCATCAGCTTTCTCAATAGCCTTCACCCCGCTGTCCTTCATGGAGCAGCACAGGCGGCCAAGGCCCATTCCTCTAGTCTGGGGACCCGACTGATGGCTGTACTATCAGTCTGGTGACTAGCTCGCATCCGTTTTGTGCACTACTGCACGAATTCGTGCAGTAGCATGAATCTAATTTATGCCCCACCTATGAGCATGTATGTCATAACTATAAGCCATAACAATATGAATAATATAAATCTATACACGTGTTTTTAGTAATAGCCGATATACGGATGTTAACTATCCATTACGCTGTGGAAAGACTTCTGTTTACCGAGATAAAGAGCCTTCAGTTGGAAGTAGTTTTAGCTATAGCCACTGGGCAGAACGTTTTTGGAGTGTTACCAACTGGATATGGCAAGAGTCTTTGTTATGTCTGCCTTCCTATATTGCGCGAACATCCGCCATAAACGTACAACGCTAGATGAAGATGTTCCGTTAAGGCTCCGCCTTTCGAGTGGAAGGTTGGTAAGGTCATATCCACAAAGGACAGATTATCCGCCATACTAATGCTAAATAGTCTGGGGGCTAGTACTGTTTGTGCAGTGATAGGTAAACCGTTATCCACATTATTATATTCATGAGATTTCATGATACCAACTAGTGCACAAAACGGATGCGATCAAGTCACCAGACTGATAGTACAGCCATCAGTCGGGTCCCCAGACTACCATTCCTCATGGCTATAGCCACTCCCCCGCCTTCGCTCTTGAATCATTAACAATTATAAATTGCAGCGTCGACGCCCCGGCATGGAGTGCAGCGGGCGAAACGCGCTGCTGTCTGGACTGTTCCTTCTGGTCGTCTTGGCGGTCGAAGGTTGGGTCTTCACGCTAGATACCAACCGCAGAACTAAAGCGCTCCGCGTCCACCTGGCTATCATCATTGGCTTCGTCCTTTTCGTGTGCGCTAGGTACATATGGAGAACGATAGTCCCTCTGCTACCTTCGTCGGGTCGATTCCGTTTCTGCTCGTGGACTATGCGCGTCGCCCTGGCAGTGCCGCTGTTGCTGGGACAGCTGTTCATGATTTTGGGGATGGTGCTGGTAGATAAAGAGCCGTCTTACCTGAACGTAGCATCCGGTTACTGCCTCGGTATTATCATCTTTCTTACGTTCTGTTTCGTCCTTGTCGACATGGTGTTGCTGTTCAGCAAAAGACTTATCCCCAAAAGTTTCAGGTTGTATTTCACTTTGGCTGGTTTGCTTCTCGCCCTGGTGCTAACGCTGTCCGGAATGTGGTTCGTCTCCCAGCTACAGGTAAAGCACGTGACACTGCCTATCAAAGGGCTACACCCGAGGCTGAACGGGACGACACTGGTGCAGCTCAGCGACATCCACCTAGGTCCATTCAGCGGGCACTCCGCCCTGAAGGACTTGGTGGGCAGGGTCAACGGGCTGAAGCCAGACCTGGTACTGATTACGGGAGATCTGGTGGACTCCACTGTCTCCAGCCTTCGAGAGGCGGTCACACCCCTCAAAGACCTTACACCCAAGCATGGGGTCTACTTCAGCACAGGTAGGAGGGGTCTAGTGGTACTAGGTTATTAATGAAACTGGTCCATTTCTGTTACTTTGCTGGTATATGGGATGTTATCTGACATACTTTACAGGTCACACAAACATATTATGATGCTTGCATTGAAATTTACAGTTGTTGTTGTTCCACTGTTCAGCCTCCCACACTCCATGCATCTGACAAAAGCGGGCTTCTGCTTATTAATCACTATTGCATAAATTTCAGTGCTTTGTAATATTTTTCATGCGCAATTGAGTGTGCCATATTTATTTTTTAGAGGACATTGAGGAGGACATAGAAAAATATTAAGTTGAAGCCTGTTTAATTAGAACCATGTTCTCTACATGGTACGCTGCCTGTGAGAAGATGTCACGTGTTCGTTTCCTTTTTGCCTAGGCAACCACGAATACTACACTGGTGATGTGGACAGCTGGATTGAGGAGCTCCCTCGTCATGGGGTAACCCCTCTCGTCAACAAGAGGGTGTGTCTGTTTGGGGAGGAGAAGCAAGGTTGCAGGGGTGGGCTGTACCTGGCTGGCCTGGAGGACATAGAGACAAGAAGGATTAAGTAAGCAGGTGGAGGGAGGGATCTGAGTGGTTCATCATGAGCTTCTGCACGTGAGAACAGTTGGGAAAGTTTGTAGTTTGGTATTTGTGAATGTGAGAAGTAATGGACATATAAGAAGCCTACCGTTTGATTCTGTGCCCCTTCTCTCTCTTCCCCTCTCTCCTCCTCTTCTCTCCTCTCCCCCTCCCTCCTCCTCTTCTCTCCTCTACCCCTCTCCTTCCTCTTCCCCCTTCTCACCCCCGTGTCTCTCAGTTATGGCCACCACAGCATGGATCTCCACGCTGCTCTCTCGGGGAGGGGGAAGGGCGTCCCCACCATAGTGATGGCCCACCAACCCTGGGCGGCCGTGGAAGCAGTCATGTGGGAGGACGTTCGCCTCGTTCTCTCTGGCCACACCCACGCAGGGCAGGTCCTACCCATCATGTTCCTGGTGTACTTCGTAAATCCATTCTTTGTGGGCCTGTATGAACCCAACCCTGGGATATATGTTTATGTTAGCCCAGGCAGTCTGTACTACGTCATGCCTTTCAGGCATTTTTTTAGGCCCGAGATCACGCATTTTACGTTGATTAGTTCAATGTAACAAGCATCTTTTAAATTTTTTATATATATATATATTGGCTGAACTTGCGCATGCGCATTGTTTACAATACTGAAACGTAGGAAACGCTTACATGTACACGTAACCAAAACACACCGGCGTGTGGCTACTGTGTCAACGCTGTTGCAAACCGCACACATCAGAGGTCGTCGGTCATGAATATCCGCACCGTAAGCTACGCGATCGCCTCCCTTCTGCCAATCGCAGCCCTCGAAGTATGGATCTTCTTCTTCCTGGAAACCAAAAGAAGGTCGCGAGCCATACGCCTCCACTGGTACGTCGTTATGTCGTTCATTTTCTTCCTCGGCGTGACCTACGTCTGGAAAAAGCTTTCGTTGCTTTTCCAGTCCAATGGCTACCTTTCCCTTCGGGGTCTCGCTCGGGTTGCTGCTATTGTTGTACTCCTGATGGCTCAGTCGTGTCTCGTACTTAGCTTGATCTTTGTCGACAAGGAACCTCTCGCTCTGAGCATCGCGTCTAGCTACTGTTTAGGGTTCGTCATATTTCTGACCATCTCATCCGCGGCTGTAGACATTGGGGCGTGGTTGATATACAAGTTGCTCTTACGTCGCACGGGACCGAAGGCGACAGCAAAGACACTACTGTCGCTCCTACTGGCGCTAGCAATGACGGCCTCTGGTATGTACTCACTCTCGCAGCTGGAGGTGAATCACGTGACGCTGCCCATCAAAGGGCTACACCCGAGTCTGAACGGGACGACATTGGTGCAGCTCAGCGACATCCACCTAGGTCCATTCAGCGGGCACTCCGCCCTGAAGGACTTGGTGGGCAGGGTCAACGGGCTGAAGCCAGACCTGGTACTGATTACGGGAGATCTGGTGGACTCCACTGTCTCCAGCCTTCGAGAGGCGGTCACACCCCTCAAAGACCTTACACCCAAGCATGGGGTCTACTTCTGCACAGGTACATTGCAAGTCCCCCACAGCTTGTGGCATTCAGTAACTTTTTGCATCCTTGTTGCATTCAGTAACTTTTTGCATCCTTGTTGCCTAGGCAACCACGAATACTACACTGGTGATGTGGACAGCTGGATTGAGGAGCTCCCTCGTCATGGGGTAACCCCTCTTGTCAACAAGAGGGTGTGTCTGTTTGGGGAGGAGAAGCAAGGTTGCAGCGGTGGGCTGTACCTGGCTGGCCTGGAGGACATAGAGACAAGAAGGATTAAGTAAGGGACTGCAGTATTTACAGCATACACACACACCACACACATACATAGACCACAAACATACATAGACCGCACACATACATAGACCACACACATATATACACACACAAATACCAGCTGCACATCCATCGTCCAGCTCAATCATGAAGAGCAACAATGCACACTTCCCTGGGGTCTATCCCCTTCATCCCTCTACCCCTTCATCCCTCTACCCCTTCATCCCTCTACCCCTTCATCCCTCTATCCCCTTCATCCCTCTACCCCTTCATCCCTCTACCCCTTCATCTCTCTACCCCTTCATCTCTCCACCCCTTCATCCCTCTACCCCTTCATCCCTCTACCCCTTCATCCCTCTACCCCTTCATCCCTCTACCCCTTCATCCCACTACCCCTTCATCCCTCTACCCCTTCATCCCTCTATCCCTTCATACCTCTACCCCTTCATCCCTCTACCCCTTCATCCCTCTACCCCTTCATCTCTCTACCCCTTCATCTCTCCACCCCTTCATCCCTCTACCCCTTCATCCCTCTACCCCTTCATCCCTCTACCCCTTCATCCCACTACCCCTTCATACCTCTACCCCTTCATCCCTCTACCCCTTCATCCCTCTATCCCTTCATACCTCTACCCCTTCATCTCTCCACCCCTTCATCCCTCTACCCCTTCATACCTCTACCCCTTCATCCCTCTACCCCTTCATCCCTCTATCCCTTCATACCTCTACCCCTTCATCTCTCCACCCCTTCATCCCTCTACCCCTTCATACCTCTACCCCTTCATCCCTCTACCCCTTCATACCTCTACCCCTTCATCCCTCTACCCCTTCATCCCACTACCCCTTCATCCCTCTACCCCTTCATCCCTCTACCCCTTCATCCCACTACCCCTTCATATCTCTACCCCTTCATCCCTCTACCCCTTCATCCCTCTACCCCTTCATCCCTCTACCCCTTCATCTCTCTACCCCTTCATCTCTCCACCCCTTCATCCCTGTACCCTTCATCCCTCTACCCCTTCATCCCTCTACCCCTTCATCCCACTACCCCTTCATCCCTCTACCCCTTCATCCCTCTACCCCTTCATCCCTCTACCCCTTCATCCCTCTACCCCTTCATCCCTCTACCCCTTCATCCCTCTACCCCTTCATCCCTCTACCCCTTCATCCCTCTACCCCTTCATCTCTCCACCCCTTCATCCCTCTACCCCTTCATCCCTCTACCCCTTCATCCCACTACCCCTTCATCCCTCTACCCCTTCATTTCCTCCATCCCTTCATCCCTCTACCCCTTCATCCCTCTACCCCTTCATCCCTCTACCCCTTCATCCCTCTACCCCTTCATCCCTCTACCCCTTCATCCCTCTATCCCTTCATCCCTCTACCCCTTCATCCCTCTACCCCTTCATCCCTCTACCCCTTCATTTCCTCTATCCCTTCATCCCTTTACCCCTTCATCCCTCTACCCCTTCATAACTCTACCCCTTCATCCCACTACCCCTTCATCCCTTTACCCCTTCATCCCTCTACCCCTTCATCCCTCTACCCCTTCATCCTTCTACCCCTTCATCCCTCTACCCCTTCATCCCTCTATCCCTTCATCCCTCTATCCCTTCATCCCTCTATCCCTTCATCCCTCTACCCCTTCATCCCTCTTCCCTGCACACATATGCACGCATACTTTCTACTCTGGCACCACACGTGCCTAAATTATAAAGTGACTCTACCAGTAAACTACCACTGACCCAGTAAACTACCAGTGACCCAACCAGTAACCCTACAAAACATTTCACACACAATAAAAAATGCATCCATTTTGATTAGCACAGAACATGGTTTGCATAGTGACAAGAGCAGCAGTTGGTTCAGGTCATTGACATGAACAGCACCTGCTTTCAGACCATTGGGGGGGGGGGGGGGGGGGGGGGGCTGTAAGAATGTTGCTAGTTGTGGGCTGTGACTACTTAGGTGAGAATGGAATTATGGGAGAAAAAAAGCGTGACATTCTGCTTGGAGTGCCACCATACAAAGCAGGGCAGCTTCAATGACTTCATTAGCTGGTGCTGATCATTGCTAATTGTGCGTGTGATTGTCATTAAAACATAATCAGTACCATGTGTGTAGTGGACCCAATGACTGACTTCATCATAAACTACATGAGCAGTGGCTCAGAACTATACCGACCCACACCAACCAAGTTCTTCATTACCACATGCCATGCATGTCACCAAATGTGTACCATAAATTGGTGTTCATATAATTACTTGTTTTAATTAACGCTATAGCTTCTATCTTAGGAACACCAGAGATACTCTAATTTCCTCTCCATCTAGTGACTTTTTAGGGGATTTTGTTCTAGGGGTTTATAACTATAAGTGTATTGTTGTTCTTTTACGCTATTTTAAAAAAAAAAAATTACGTAACGTAATATTGCGCCCATACAGCTATGGTCCGCACAGCATGGATCTGCACGCAGCGTTGTCCAGCAGAGGTAAGGGCGTCCCCACCATAGTGATGGCCCACCAGCCCTGGGCGGCCGTGGAAGCAGTCATGTGGGAGGACGTTCACCTCGTCCTCTCTGGCCACACTCACGCGGGGCAATTCCTGCCCATGACGGTCCTGGTGTACTTTTTCAACCCGTTCTTTGCCGGACTCTACGAACCCTCCCCGGGAGTGTATGTATACGTCAACGCGGGGAGCTTGTATGTCCTGGTTCCATACCGGCACTTCTTCGGACCGGAAATTACACACTTTATCCTTGTTAGTGCATAGGGCTTATTTTAATAATAGGTTTTTATCAATGTTGCGTTGTGCAATGTTAAGTTACCTATGACAACATCAGCCATATGATTGCACGTGATGTGTTGAGCCCGTAATACTAGTATTTGCGGGAGTTGTGGTGGCTTGCTGTAGCTATGTCTAGGAAGCAGGAAGGAGCTTCGAACAGGTCCCAGATGGACCCAGCCGCTCGAGTGAAGGAATTGGCCAAACGGGGTGCAGAAAGCGCCAAAGTGGCTACGTCCACTCCCATCAAACATTACTATAGGTGTGCGCCTCAAATGAAAAAGCAGGTAGGACATTCTGTTGGTGAACTCTGGTAGGCCCCATAGAAGGGGAAAATCAGTTATGGCGTGGTGGTACTGAGTTTGTTTTACCTCAGGCCCAGATATACTATGACGAGGGTGATTTGGAGAGCGCCTTTATCCTTGACAACAAATTCCTCACGTACGTAACCGGTAATGCAGGCCCGCCAAACTTGTAAAATGCACATGGTTATTGTATAGATGTGTAGGGTATGGTCTGCTGTACATGAGGGTGTGGTCTGATGTACATGAGGGTGTGGTCTGATGTATTTGAGGGTGTGTGTTGTACATGAGAGTGTACATGAGGGTGTGGTCTGATGTACGTGAGGGTGTGGTCTGATATACGTGAGAGTGTGGTCTGATATACGTGAGGGTGTGGTCTGATGTATTTGAGGGTGTGGGCTGTACATGAGGGTGTGGTCTGATGTACATGAGGGCTTCAGTCTGCTATACACATGTGAGGTGTGCTCTGCTATGCATGTGGAGTGTGGTGTGGTCTGGTTATATTCCTTCTTATAACTTTGCCCACTTCAGGTCCCAAGGGTCAGTTAACTGAATTAGCTGTACTTATTTAGAACCAAATGGGGGTTTGTTGCACAAAGTCACTGATATTAAACATAAGGGCTGTGTAGAAATGCTTTTTAAAAAATGCGTGGACTGAAAGTTTATTGCAACCACCATTTTAGTTGTTGACCTTCTTTTTAGTATTTTTAAATAACTGTCATCATAATGTTTAGTAGACTTGGGTTGTTTCTATGAACTGCATAGGTTATCTAGCAGTGGAGTAATCCCACAAGACCTGACTCACTGCACAGGTTATCTAGCAGTGGAGTGACCCCACAAAACTGCAGGGTTTCATCGAGGGGGGAGGGGGGGGGGGGCAAATGCCCCCCCCTTGCAATTATATTGCCCCCCCCCCCCCCCCCCTTGGTATTTAGGGAGTGATCTTTAATAAATGCATCATAACTAAGGTAGTGCACACAATGCACATGTACATTTAAAAGAGATAAGTGACATGTATTGTAGGCTCAAAGTAATCTGATTTGCCTTATAATCGCCCCCTCTAAAAAGTATAAACTCTGCGTTTGCCCCCCCCCCCCCCCTTGAGGTATCACTCAAGACAAAGCGTGAAAAGTTGAGCGGCAAAGGTATTCTGCATCACGTTGTTGAGGAATGTTTGAGCACACCGCCTGTTTGTTAAAACGGTGTGACTCAACAGGTTGGTAGAGCTCACTTCCCACAGGTGCTAAGAGAGTGCCATGATTTGTTGCGGCTGTGTCCAGCAAAATCGCCCTCCTGGGTTTATAATTTTATCACTATAAAAATTGTATGTTACATAAATCTGTATATCTTTTCAACTGTACAACACTTTCTTTTTAAATGTCCCACACTTATTCCCATACCATTTTTCTCTAGGGAAACTGATTTTGGTGCTGTAGATATTTTCGCTGCTGTGAGTACAAAGGTCACTGTATCTTCCGGTACGAGTGCCTTAGCACCTCAAATTTGGTATGTTTATAGAGGAGTCCTGTAGCTATTTAGTTGTTCAGATTGTTGGCTTGAATATTATCAGTTACAAGTGTAAAGTACGTGAACATTTTCCCACTCGATTCGGAACAATGATGTAGGCACGTGCCTTTCATACATTGAATGGACGTGGTTTGCTTAAAATCATTGGCGCGAATCAAGCAGGAAAGTGTGCACTCAATTTGCACGGCAATGTCCTCATAATGGATAACATTCAAGTCAAAAATCTGAGCAGTTCAATAGCTACAGGACTCCTGTGCTGAACCTGGAGATATGTGGGATTCTAACCAGGTGAACTTTGTACTCAAGGCAGCGAACATTTCTAGAGCACCAAAATCGGTTTACTTAGAGAAAAATGTTGTGAAAACATGTGTAGGAGATTTGAAAGGAAAGCATTGTGCAGTTGTGAAGATATGCGGTCGAGGCAGCGAAAAAGGACCTAGCGCATATTATAAACAATTTCCAGGAAGGAGCATCAAAAGTTGAACAAGCGTAATTAAAAATTCAAGCCACTGGAACTCCATGAGGGACAGACTAATTTCCAGTGCGTAAGAAAGAAGCTGAAGTTGTAGAGAACATAGGTGTCTCTTAGGATATGAACATAGGTGTCTCTTAGGATATGAACATAGGTGTCTCTTAGGATATGAACATAGGTGTCTCTTAGGATATGAACATAGGTGTCTCTTAGGATATGAACATAGGTGTCTCTTAGGATATGAACATAGGTGTCTCTTAGGATATGAACATAGGTGTCTCTTAGGATATGAACATAGGTGTCTCTTAGGATATGAACATAGGTGTCTCTTAGGATATGAACATAGGTGTCTCTTAGGATATGAACATAGGTGTCTCTTAGGATATTAAATAATTTGAAAACTTGAAAAAAATATGCTCTAGGTACTTTTTTGCAGCCACGATCCCATATATTGATTTATATAACGTACAATTTCAATTATATTCCCAGAGGGTGATTTTGCTGGAGGTATAGATAAACATAAACAAGTATCTCTGATGTGAAAGTTGGTGGGATGCAAATCCTATATAGGAATGACTAAAATAGTTACATAACCATTAAACTTATTCACTTAAATGGATAAAGTCACCAACATCTGAAGATGTTGCTAAAAGTGGTGTGACCTGTGGATAATAAATAGATTAGTCACTTTCTTGTAAATACAGAGGGCATCTCACAATACAGGTCATCTCACAATACAGGTCATCTCACAATACAGGGCATCTCACAATACAGGGTATCTCACAATACAGGGCATCTACAGAGGGTATCTCACAATACAAGGCATCTCACAATACAGGGCATCTCACAATCGTGGAAAACTGATTTTTAAAATTAGCTGTAAATCTTTTAATTGCCACCAAACATTCTACAGATATAAAGAAATTGTTAGCTAAAATCAAGCAAATTTGATATTTCTTGATAACACCTTATCAATAACATTTTAAGCTTCTACAGGAATTATCTTATTCAATACTGAATTGACTACTCATTTCAAATTAATAATATTAATGTTAATAATATAAGGTGCTTAGGTCAATTAAAAACTACAAGCTGTATCAATAAACTAATTCAATTTTGGAGTCATTAACACTTGAAATGTCAATTTTTGCAATGGGAGTGGTTTTGAGGTTTTGATCAACTTTTAATAAAGCAACAATATGCTGTTTGTGGTCAATTCTGCATGATTGTGCCACACCCTGTTACTGGTGGGCCTTATAATTCTAAGCATAATGTAGTTGAACTTTGAACATTCATAGAGGACCAGTAATGACCTCTAACAATGGAGAACTAGAAATGACCTCTAACGATGGATGACCTCTGATGATGGAGGACCATCAATGACCTCTAACGATGGATGACCTCTGATGATGGAGGACCAGTAATGACTGCTATTGATGTGTTTGATCTTACACAAAAAGGAACTTCTTAAAACATTTTACTAGCATTGAGTCATGTCTTGCATATGAGTATCTCCTATGGCTGTGAGCATAGTTGATGCTGTCATAGTAACCAATTGCAGGCAGCGCTATTTGTTGCTTAACAGTCAACCAATCAACTCCAAGAGAAATTTGTGGTCTTCATACAGACATAATGACCATTTGTGGTTTGAAGGGAAAGGGAGGAAGGAGAAGGGAAGAGAGCACAGATGTCCTCGGGGGGGGGGGGGGGGGGCTGTTGGCGGTCTAGGGAGCAGGTACGTAGACGTAGGTATCCTTGGAGATGTCTGTTAACCCTCCTCATAATAAGGTATATGGATAACTTCTATTGAGCAGAGTGCAGGGGACATCAACCCCTCAAACCCATGGCTAGTAGCTTACAAGTGTATTGCAGTGTATTGGCCTGGGGGTGTCCACTGACATTCTATTTCATAACAGGTTGTTTGTAGAGAGGATTAAAACACACCCACAGTTTATCAGAACATCTGCAGAGGACAAAAAGCTGATGAAACCATTGGTGAAGAGTTCTATGGAAAGGGCCACAGAGCTGAAGCGGAAGCTTCTTGAAAAGTATGAGGAAGAGAAAAAGACTGAGGAAGAGGTGGGTGAGACCAAGTGCATGGAGGAAAGAAACCTTGGGGGAGTTTGGACTAAGTGTAATTCAGTCTATTTGTGCAGACCAAGCCTGCACCATAGTAATATAAGAGCACGGGAAGGGGGGGGGGGGGCTGGCTGTGGACCTTAGAGTAATATAAGTATGCAGTGGACTGGGGACCTGAGTGCAATGGACTGGGGACCTGTACCATAGAGTGCAATGGATTGGGGACCAATATAACACAACGCACACTTTCACGTATTCCACATTGGGTATTTAGAACTACAAGGATACTTTGTGCAAACAGAGCGTTTGTTTGAGAGGTGGAGCAGTTGGGTGGAACATAGCGGAGGCCAATATGGGGTGGAGCATCCTGTTGTTATGGGCTAAGCAACATGTATGGATGCTGTACTAAGTAACAATGCATTGTACTGCCTTGTGAGCCATGAAGCCGTCTCTATCCAACTGAAGGATGTATGGGTTGTGAGGTATTCGTGTGGCAGGAAGGGGCGGAGCGTTTGTGGGAGGGGCGTGGTCAGGTATTGAAGGGGAAGGGTGAGAGGTGTGCCATGTGGCAGAGGGGGAGGGGGAGGGGAGAGGTGTGTATGTGGGGGAGGGGGAGGTTAAGTTGTGCATGAGGGGAGGGGAGGGAGAGGTGTGCATGTGGGGGAGGGTGAGAGTTGCACATGTGGGGAGGGGAGGGTGAGAGGTGTACCATGTGGGGGAGGGGAGGGTGAGAGGTGTGCATGTGGAGAGGGGGAGGATGAGGATGTGCATGTGGGGGAAGGTGAGGGTGAGATGTGTGCCATGTGGGGAGGGGGAGAGGTGTGCATATGGGGAAGGGGAGAGGTAAGCGTGTGGGGTAGGGGGAGGGGGAGAGGTGTGCATGTGGGGAGGGGAGGGTGAGAGGTGTGCCATGTGGGGGGAGGATGAGAGGTACGCATGTGGGTAGGGGAGGGGAGAGGTGTGTATGTGGGGAAGGGGGAGAGGTGCACATGTGGGAGCTGGGGGAGAGGGGGGTGTGCACCTCAGTTTTTTGCCATTACATAATGAAAACAGAAATAATTATACCTGGGATGAACCCGATGAACTGGGAATTTTATTCTGTGTGGAGGATGGTGCCACACACACACACACACACACACACACACACACACACACACACACACACACACACACACACACACACACACACACGCACGCACACGCACACACACACACACACACACACACACACACACACCAGTAACAGTGTCTGTTGTTTACAGGAGGCCCAGAAAAGGGCTGATGAGGAGGAGGCTCAAAGAAGGGCTGGGGAGGAGGCCCAAAGAAGGGCCGAGGAAGAGGCCAAGATGGGCAGCCAGTCCACCAAGGGGGCTGATGGTGGAGACAGGACAAAGGTGCAGGCATGCACAGACACCTCGCTGGCTCCAAGCGGGGATGAAGTGGCACTGCAGCATGCCAACTCTGAGCAAGCCACAGCAACCTCACCCACCCCCCCTGCCGACCACGTCCCAGACGTCAAAGGCAGCATGCCATTGGGCTCTTTTGTGGGCAGGGCGGTCCCGCCAGAGGCGGCCAGTCGGGGTTGGCAGGAGCCCTGGGCGTCTGTGGAACCACGCCTTCAGTCCCAGGTCACCAGGGACGCCCAACCCTTGGCCTCTGTCTCACCATCCCCACCACCACCCACGCTGTCTTACCAGAAGTCTGTGTGGCAGTCTGAAGTTGCTGGTGCAGCTGCCCGAGACCCGTGGTCGTCTTTTGATATGTCCAGTTCCCTTGCTTCCGGTCCCGTTCCTGTACCATCTGATCCCATTCCTGCGCCGGCCCCTTCGTACACCACACCTTGGTCCCGGGCCACTGCTCCCCCTCCCCCGTGGTGCGACACCCCCGAACCCCGGCAGAACTTGGCGCTATACCAGTTCCCGTCCAGCACCTTTGCTGCCCCGCCCTCTTATTCCCCCCAGGTGCAGTTGGGGGGTGGTGCCTGGGGTCTCCTCCCCCTTCCTACAGGAGCGTACAACCCTGAGGTGGGGTCACGCCCACATTCTGCACCTCCTCCTCCCACTCCCCCACCACGCTCTCCAATTGAGGAGCCTGTGTCACGTTCAGAGGGGCGGCCTGCCACTGCTATGCCTGCATTTGACCGGTCCCTAAAGCCAACGTCCATCACTACCAGTCTTGGGGGTGAGTTAGGTGTGAAGGTGTGAAGGTGTGGAGGAGGGGATGGGGTAATCCACTACCAGTCTTGGGGGTGAGTTAGGTGTGGAGGGGATGGTGTGTGTGATGTGGAGGGGATGGTGTGTGTGATGTGGAGGGGATGGTGTGTGATGTGGAGGGGATGGTGTGTGATGGTGAGGGTATGGTGTGTGATGTGGAGGGGATGGTGTGTGTGATGTGGAGGGGATGGTGTGTGATGTGGAGGGGATGGTGTGTGATGGTGAGGGTATGGTGTGTAATGTGGAGGGGATGGTGTGTGATGTGGAGGGGATGGTGTGTGATGTGGAGGGGATGGTGTGTGATGTGGAGGGGATGGTGTGTGATGTGGAGGGGATGGTGTGTGATGTGGAGGGGATGGTGTGATGTGGAGGGGATGGTGTGATGTGGAGGGGATGGAGTGTGATGTGGAGGGGATGGTGTGTGATGTGAAGGGGATGGTGTGGGATGTGGAGGGGATGGTGGGATGTGGAGGGGATGGTGTGATATGGAGGGGATGGTGTGTGATGTGGAGGGGATGGTGTGATGTGGAGGGATGGTGTGATGTGGAGGGGATGGAGTGTGATGTGGAGGGGATGGTGTGTGATGTGAAGGGGATGGTGTGTGATGTGGAGGGATGGAGGGGATGGTATGATGTGGAGGGGATGGAGTGTGATGTGGAGGGGATGGAGTGTGTGATGTGAAGGGGATGGAGTGTGTGATGTGGAGGGGATGGTGTGTGATGTGGAGGGGATGGTTGTGATGTGGAGGGGGTGGTGTGATGTGGAGGGGATGGTGTGATGTGGAGGGGATGGAGTGTGATGTGGAGGGGATGGAGTGTGTGATGTGAAGGGGATGGGGTGGTGATAATTAGAACTATACCTTTTGTTGTCAAGGGGTGCTGCGTTGTTGTCACGGGGTGCTGCAGTGTTTAAGGGGTGCTGTGGTGTTATCAATGGGTGCTGCAGTGTTGTCAAGAGGTACTGTGCGGTGTTGTCAAGGGGTACTGCTGTGTTGTCAAGGAGTGCTGTGTTGTTGTCAAGGGGTGCTGTGGTGTTGTCAAGGGGTGCTGTGGTGTTGTCAAGGGGTGCTGTGGTGTTGTCAAGGGGTGATGTGGTGTTGTCAAGGGGTGCTGTGGTGTTGTCAAGGGGTGCAGTGAACATAACACTTTAAAATCACAATCGGTAAGAACACAAATAAGGTGATCAACTTTCCCTCCTATCTCCATCAGCCTCTCTTCCGGAAAAAAATTAAAGTTTGGAATTCAATATTGATTCTAACCAAAACCAATACCAAGTGTACTGAGGTCACTGGGGCATACAACTCCAGGTACTCACTTCCTTGTAACTGCTCCCATCAAAACTGTGCACCCAAATTCACAGACGATCAAATAATGTTCACGTACACTCATGTGTGCCTTAGATAACTACCCCCAACGGTCTGATCGACACACACACCTCATGCGTATGTTAAAGGCATAGCACCTGGTGTTAAACTAATGTGGGGAACCAGACCCTGAGTACATGTGCCTCAGAAAGATTGGAATCAGACACCACAGCATTATACAGTTGCAACCAAGGCCATGTTCTGGCACAATGGCAGAACTGAACACCGCTATATCACATACAATGGCTGTGGTATAAGGCGTTTTAGTGTAGTCTATAACCTCACTGTCTTATTTGTGTACAGTACCTGTAAAAACACCACAGCACCATAGCACTCGTAATTGACACCACAGCACCTCTGATAACACCACTGCACTCCTAATTGACACCACCACTTTGTTCCTCTGGTGCCTGTGGTAGTACTAAGCCGTTAGGGACAGGGGAGCCTATGGTAGTACTAAGCCACTAGGGACAGGGGAGCCTATGGTAGTACTAAGCCACTAGGGACAGGGGAGCCTATGGTAGTACTAAGCCACTAGGGTCAGGGGAGCCTATGGTAGTACTAAGCCACTAGGGACAGGGGTGATCACAACAGGAGTTAGTGACAGTGATGGCTTGAGAGTTGGAAGTGTGCAACATGGGATGGAGGAAGTGGTATTGCAGCTCTAGGGGTATAAACCTCCAGAACATGGACTAGTACAATGAGATAGGGGGCAGGGAGGGCTATGAGAGCTTGGGGGGCAGGGAGGGCTATGAGAGCTTGGGGGGCAGGGAGGGCTATGAGAGCTTAGGGGGCAGGGAGGGCTATGAGAGCTTAGGAGGCAGGGAGGGCTATGAGAGCTTAGGGGGCAAGGAGGGCTATGAGAGCTTAGGGGGCAGGGAGGGCTATGAGAGCTTAGGGGGCAGGGAGGGCTATGAGAACTTAGGGGCAGGGAGGGCTATGAGAGCTTAGGGGGCAGGGAGGGCTATGAGAGCTTAGGGGGCAGGGAGGGCTATGAGAGCTTAGGGGGCAGGGAGGGCTATGAGAACTTAGGGGCAGGGAGGGCTATGAGAGCTTAGGGGGCAGGGAGGGCTATGAGAGCTTAGGGGGCAGGGAGGGCTTGGGGGGCAGGGAGGGCTATGAGAACTTAGGGGCAGGGAGGGCTATGAGAGCTTAGGGGGCAGGGAGGGCTATGAGAGCTTAGGGGGCAGGGAGGGCTATAAGAGCTTGGGGGGCAGGGAGGGCTATGAGAGTTTAGGGGGCAGGGAGGGCTATGAGAGCTTGGGGGGCAGGGAGGGCTATGAGAGCTTAGGGGGCAGGGAGGGCTATAAGAGCTTGGGGGGCAGGGAGGGCTATGAGAGCTTGGGGGGCAGGGAGGGCTATGAGAGCTTGGGGGGCAGGGAGGGCTATGAGAGCTAGGGTTGTTATAGCAGAATGTGGCATATGTATCTGTTGTAAGGGAAATAAAGCCCCTTCTGTGTTTGGTCCCACTGCTTTGGTGGTATCAATACTTCACCTGAGTAGGAACCTTGAGGATTAGGGATGACCTAGTTGATAAGTCACCCCCCTCTCCACCATCACAAACTCTACCATCACAAACTCCACCATCACAAACTCAACATTAGTCTCACCATCACAAACCCAACATTAGTCTCACCCAACATCAGTCCATTCCCTTCCATTCTTAGCTCATACTTCTGTGACCACATAAACCCAATTAGCCCAGTGGTGTATCACAAAGGGGCCATTCTCCATGGAAGGCTTTTCAACTGGAATCTGCTAGATAAGAGGTAATTAATTATAGGCAGGACCTTGGCTATAGGCAGGACCTTGGCTATAGGCAGGACCTTGGCTGTAGGCATATAGGCAGGACCTTGGCTGTAGGCAGGACCTTGGCTG